>WYDI02036569.1:0-70370 GCA_009867235.2 Psittacus erithacus | reverse complement strand
AGTGGTTTGTGTTATACCTTAGTTACTGGACTGCTCTTATCTCAACCCATGGGAGTTACATTCTTTCCATTCTCCTCTTTATCCCTCTGGGAGCGGGGAGAAGAAGTGGGGGAAGTGAGGGAACGGCTGTGTGGTTTTGGGTTACCAGCCGGACTTAAACCACGGCACAGCTGAGGGGCTGGAAATAGATGATCTTTAAGGTCCCTTATTCATCCATGGTCTTGTTCTGCAGTACGGAGAAATAACTGCTACAGGACACATAAGTAGCACTTTGCTCCCTTGACACAGAGATGTTTTAAGTGAGTGTGCTTTAGCTTGGGTAGGAGTGCCTATTCTATTCCATTCAACCCTATATGTTAGAAGACACACCCCATGGAAATGGTAAGAGACCAATTACTGGAGTCATTTAATCTGAGACTGGAGAAAATAGTTAGGAAACTACTTTAACATGAGGAGAGCAATGGTTTAGATGAAGCTGATATTTCTTTTTCATCTTTTTATCACTCTTACTATTTTTTCCTTCTTCCTCTGTGTTTGTGAAGCATCATCAAGGCGTTCATCATGCTGCAGACACAAGAATGCAAATTTGCTCTTCAGCTGGGCACATGCAAGCAAAACTCAACCCAAAAGGAATCCACACAGCTGCTTTGCAGGGGCCTAACTATTCAGGGATAATCCCAAGCTCTTCTGCTTGTACTTCATGCCAGCCAGCTGCAGAACAGCTCTGATCTAACAGCAGTGAAGTCCAGCAGAGATCATATGTTTCTGAGTTGATGGGTTCACTATTTGCCATAACTGCGGGATTTCTATGCAGGCACTGACACATGCCCAGTCAGACAGGAGGGCGTAGGGGAGAAAAATAGTTTGCCTTCTTAGAAGAAGGTATCTTTCTGGAGAATGCTTTTAAGCTATTCCCAGACCAGTTGATACAGCGCTTCCTCAAGCACACCAGCAACAGGAGCCATCATTTTGGCTCACCAGAGCTTGCATAGTATTTCCTGACACCCCCGGCTCTTACGTAGCAAGTAGCATTAAAAGCAAAACTAGAAATGCCATTTAGGTCCTTCTGGGATGTCTGACTTAAATATTTTGTTTCAAAATAAAATGTTTCTACATCCAATTTTACTGCTATAGGTCGTTTTTTCTTTCTTTTTTTTTTTTTTATAAAAGAAATGTAAGTTCATTTGACAGAAGAAATATCAAATTCACTCTTAAATCTCCATGTTGATGTGCAAATAGTACTTTTGTAGCAAAGGTAGATACTGGTCACATACGTTGTCAAATCTCTTCAGCTCTTCTGTTGTTAAAATGAGGAGAAAAAACTCAATTCAGACACTTTTTATTGCATATAGTTAGAATTCTATCCTATTGCAAAGAAGCCCATGTCTTCAAAGAGTTTAGAGACTGGAGGGACGACAAAGGGAAACAATCTAATACTCAAAAGTGCCTGTAAGCGGTACGTCTTACAGATGTACCTTGTACCGTCACTGATTTGCAACCATTTGGCCTTCTCCTTAAAAAACTAACAAGTTTTTGTGGTTTGATCTCAGAGGTATTGAACCTTGGTTGTGAGTTTTTCAGCTGATGAAGTGCTTGTGATAGTCCAGCCATATAGCCCAGTGTTACTTGCACATGCACACAGTCAGAATAGCCACTCCTGCCTATGGATGGCACAGAGTACAACAAATAGTTTGCCATCCTCCATAAAAATACTTAGTCCTGATCACCCTTGAGCATCCTCAGAATACGCAGAAGGAGGTCCAGCAGGAGCTGCTCTAAGATCAGCCAACTGTTGGAACAGTAGCACTAAATAAAATGACAAGCTCAGCACTTCACCCTTTTGTCCTCACTTAAAGAGGGGATTTGTTGAAATCCCCATTCCTGGTCCCACTCCTTCCTGCTCACTCCCTACCTATACCTATAGCTAGCAGAACTCATCACTCTTCTCCTCACTACAATAATTTGCAATCCAGCAAGTTTCTGTTTCTGTTCCCTGGTGATGAATGTTCAGAAAACTTATGGTGAAAGCTGGAGTCAGAAGGTACTTTCCACTCTGCCCTGAATGTCGGTAAAACCTGAGATCCCTGCGGTGGACCACTTGGTTTACTGTGAGTGTGAGGCATTTTGCTTTTCAAGTCCATGAAGTTAAGAGCTATTAAAAGTCTGCTGCTTATTGACAAGCTATCAAATAAATTTGGAGTGCATCCTGCTGTGTAGCCATCTGATGAAGCTGAATGGGAAAGCTAATGACCCTGTTGATACACTTGCTATAAAATACGGCCTTTATTTCAGCATTTGAGGTTTATTCTGTAGTGGGATAAGGAAAGCAATGTAATGCATCCCATTTTCCTCCAGTGGAAAACTGCACATGTACATATTGGTTACAAAACACCGAGACCACTTGCTCTTTACAGGCTGCCTTGCACTTCTGCAAGCTTGATAGCAAACCTGAACTAGTGGTCTGTAGGAGGCAAAGCAGCTTATGATTCTCTGAATTTCTGTTATTTGGAGTTATTCCTCAAATATGAAGTGTAACATAGGTTGGGGTGTACCAGTTAATTAGCTCTGCCAGTTTTATCCCACTGAGAAGCTGACCCAGTTGTTATAAATAATTCAGAGCCTTTTCATGCTCTCTGAATGCCTCTGCAGTGGTGTAACTATCTGTAGTTTTGCTGATAGTGACATCTCTTATCATCATGCGACCAGCTAGGGTAAAATCAGAGGTTTATTTTGATTAACATCACAGTTTACATGGCACTGCTTGTGTCCTTTAATTGGAAGAAAATAACTGAGAACATGATTTTCAATAGCAAAGATGCATTTGAAAATGATCTTTCTGGATCAGACTATCTTTTTCACCTTCTTTTTCTGTATAGCAGCCTCATCCCTGATCATGCCTTTAGTGCTAGCAAAATTCAAATAATAGTTTCAAACTGAAATACACCCAAGTGCAGAGGGTAATCTGCTGTTTAAACTCTCAAAGTGAAGGATGTAACCCATTTATTCTCGCAATGGGATACATTACACGTACTGCATACCTTCACTATTTACTGAGGTATTGACTGCTTTCTTTAATGCTGTTGCACAAGGCAAGAAGCAAATACAATGGAGGCATTAGGCACATTTTACTCATAGACACCTAACTTAAGCTGACAGCAAGAACAAACACTCCTTTACGTGTAACCGTACATCTGTCTCCAATCCCATGCACACAGTCAATAATACTGGCACTTAAGGCTATATGTTTCTCATTTCAGAAGTCTGCTTAGTGAAAGACCAACAAAGCATACTGTCCATATAAAATAACTCAGCAAATTGATTTTTTTCTTTTATTTCTTATAAATAACTGAGCAGCTGATAAGAGGACCTAAGTGACAGTGGAAGAGATGTCAAACATGGAAGGGAGATTTTGGGGAGCAGAAAGACAGGGGAGAGATAAAATCCAAAATCCCTGCCTGTTTAAAATCCCATTCATCAGCCTTAGCCACCAACTCTCGTATTGTCTCAAATCCACCCTAGCTCCCCTTATTTGCATGAAGTTCTCCTTAAACTTACTTGTTGCTGTGCTTGTTGGATAATAATTCAGTGTTATTACCCCCTGAATGAAGATGTGTTTTTGGGCTGACAGTAGTTGGTTTGCATCTATGTCTGGATGCAGAAAAGCAAGCATGGTGAAGGGCGAGCTCATTGGAATCTCCTAAACACCCTGGTCTGAAGGAAATCACTATCTTAACCAATCTTCAAGATATTTGCATTCAGGACCTGGGAGGCTTCATACCAGGTAAGGAATGTTATACTCAGAACATGCCTTGCTTTCTGTGTGTTTTTCTCTATGTATTGCCATCCACAGTCAGGGAACAGGCTGGGTGCTGCACCCCATGTGGCCATCTTGATGTCTTATATTCTCACATTATGCAAAGTCAAGTTGGTGCTGAATTAACTGGTATTTCAGCCTCTGTAAAATTCATCTCATGTAGCTATGACCATCTAAACACACTTTTAAGGCTTTGCCTACAACTACCTTTGGTGTCTACAGCATGGACATTAACATCCACAAACCACTTCAGGATCCCCCTACAGCAAGCTGGGGACTACTCCCTATGTCAATAGAGACTAGAGGGAAATTTCTTATTTCTCTAAGTAGCTCTGCATGTTCTAAGCAAATACAAAAGCACACTGACTCAATAAATATCTTAACTATAAAGGCAGTTTAGATTTAGACATCTAAAATCAGGTGATATGTGTTACCCTTAATTTAATATAAGCAATTAATTAATGTAATTAATAACAATAGAATGAGATACTTTGAGAGATCAAGACATCCCATTTTCAATGTCTTTTGAAAGATGGAATGTAGAGGAAATATTTCTTTGGCATCCTACACATTTAGAATGATTTTTAATGATTAATTATATTCTTATTAATGATTAGTTGTTTTCCTTTTGTTTAAAACAAATAATATAGTCTTCTGGCCAGACACATCACTATAGAAGTGGAAAACAGGATTTTAAGTACCAAAATCCCCTTTAAAAACCTGGTCTTTTGGGATGAACTGAGAAGATCTTTCCCACAGATAAGAGCTTCCTACAGAACCTTCTGTGCCACATTTAAAATTAAATTAAGCCTTTCTTTTAAAGTCCTGCTTTGGGATAATTTAGGATTCCACTACGTGGGAGCTGAGTGTCTATTTTGATTTCACTGCAGGCCGGTCAAATACAAGTCAGCTCTTTCCTGTGTTCCCTTTATGTTATCATTGCTAAGCCCAAGTTAATAAGCCTGAGGCTCATTTCTCTTGGGTAGCCCCTAAGTGCTACGAGGGTGATTGCAGGCTCCAATCGCTGCACTGCGTCACCAGCCATCTCATCCCTGGAGGAAACAGGGCCTGAAAAAGTCTCTATTGTTCTCTGTTTGAATGCTGAGCTCCAAGTTCACTGCTTGGTGTCCCCGCAGTAAATCTCAGTGCTGTAAATATGTACACCCCACACCTGGCTTTTATCTCCCAGCAGGCAGCTGCAGAGCATCAGTCCCTGAAGGAAAAACACTTTTGCCACCAAGCAATTATCTCTCCTCCTGGTCACTGGGTGAGTGTTTTGTGTCTCTGCTTTGTGCCAGTTGCAGCTGTAATGGCTGCGTACCCCAGTACCAATGGTTGTAGCTAAAACTGTCCTGAAAGCAACTAAATTAGTAACTACATTTTTTTCTGATGAGGCAACAACATTTCTGCAAGCAAATTAAGGAAGGCTGGGAGCATTTTCCAGCACTGAGGCCAGCAATGACCTGTGTTTATACAGTTAAACTCTTTTAGTGTGTAAAGCAAAATTGCCTATTGGGAATGGTTTTGGGGCTTTGCCAGCTGTCAACCACCATCCAGGCATTGTAAGGACAGTGCCCAGGCTAAAACCACACCAGGGATCATTGTAAAAATGTTTATCAGCAAATTCCACTGCCAGCATTGTGTCCTGACACTGTTTTATTTCCTAGTATAACAGTGGTCCATGGGTAGTCTCACTGTATGATGACCTGGGTTCTGGACACCCTGGTAGCAAATGACTTGTAACACTCAACTTTAATTTGAAAACAGATGCTACAGCATTTGCAACACAAACTGAGCCGGTGTTTGCAGGGGCTGGTACCTGCCTGTGAACCTTGCAATATTCTGGGCTTCAGGAGCCCCTGGTGACTGCAAATTCTGTCAAGCAAATGGAGAGTTTCTGAGGGATGAGGGGGACTATTTTCTTCCATAGATGTTTCATATGCTGGGTGTTGCCTTCGTAAAACATTCCTTTTCCACGTAGAACATTAAGTCATCAAAGCATCTCAAAGCAAATGGATTTTGCAAATACACCTGGTATGTTGTTATGCTACTAACATGAAGAAAGCCCTTTCAGTCATCAGTTTTGTCATAGCTGATTGGAATCAAAGCTCTACAGGGTCAGACTTTGAAAGGAGATGACTTCATATTTTATTTCATTTTTTCCCCAAAACTTTTGTTCTGGAAACTCTCACAGTAATAATTGTTAAATAATGAAAATACGTGATAATAATTCTGCTCCCTCCTGTGTCTTATGCTTTATATAGCACAATATTATGAATATTCTCTGTGATTTTTTTTAATGTGATGGAAATGTGAAGTTATCGTAACAAAGCACAAAAAGAGTCATGCATTGTTATTTTTAACCTTTACAGGGAGATGGAGCAAATAGCCCACCCGCTCAGAAGGAAATAACAATCCTTCTTCTTAAACATCATTGTTTCCATGGGATTGTAGGGCTGAGAGCACAGAGACAATAAAGTTCCGAGCCAAAACGTCACTTCATCTTCTTGTTTTATAATCGCCTATTGTACAGCTGTTTCACTCACAATGCGGGTGGCAGATCTCTATAATAGGGTTTTAGAATCTCTAAATTTGCTAATGAAAAGTGTTTAATCCCTGCTCTCCAAGACGAATCTTTAATTGGTGAGTCTGGCGGTGCTGCTGTGCTGCCAGGCTCCGTTCGCATACATTCGGACACCATGGTTATCAGCAATGCTATGTGTGAGGGCGGTGGGGAGCACAAATCCTGAGCTTTCATCACCACCAGAGGCTGGCAGGATAATCAATGATTTGTATCCTTGCTCCAGAAGTAGGCTTCCATCTCCTCAGTAAGGCAATTGCTAAAATACCAACACAGTCCTTAGAAAGGTAGCTGGTTCACTCCTAATTTAAGGGGTCATCGTTACACATGCCGTTTCCCAACTCCTCTTCTGCTGCCTCAGTTAAACCACTGAAAAGCATGAAGAATGGTTAGATCATGCTGGGAGTTGAAAATCCTGACTGTGAAATGGCAATTATCATGTGTTAGATTAGAAGGATCATGAATTTTCAGCAGCAGGATGAATTGGAAGGCAGAAGTTTTTCCACTGAACATTTCATGGAGAAAAACTGAAGAAATAGAGGCTCCGTAGACTTGAACTTAGTGTGGTTTCTTTCTGAGGCTTGGTGTGTATCTGATACCATTCATCTAGGGCTTTCTTTGGTTCATGAAATGACACAAGAAGCCCAGAGGAAGGTGAAGAAACCTTCAGTTTATACCACTGTGAGTTGTTGTTTCCTTCTGATGGCTCAAAGAAGTCAGCTGACTGATGGTAACAGGATGCTGCCAGGACTTATGGCTGAAAGTCAGCAGATCCTTGTGAGCACTGTGCAGGAGACTGCTGCTAACCAGCCCACCCTGTTGCTCCCAAAGACAGCATCTTGCTGACCGAACCAGTAGTGTAGCCAAGCATGTGCTAAACTCAGATCTTACGGGCTTGTGGGAGCCTTCTTGCCATGTTTGGGAACCCTGTGAGAGGCACTCTCTTTAGGCTGCCTTCTCAACTGAGTGCAGAATAGACTGCCATCCAAGCCCAGCGACACATCTCCAGTTCTAATTTTTCTTCATTTCAATCAGCATATATAACATAAATATCCCTTTGCATTGTGTACCAGGATTAAAAGCACCAGTGAGGAGTAGGAGCTCAAAATGAGATATGGAAAACGAGAGAGATTTGCCTGTTTGCTCTAAATGCAGGATTCTACATTAGTCTGAAATGAATTGTAGTCCCTCAAATCTATGGACTATATTTTCATTGATTATAATGGGAGCATGGAACGATGTAATTCAGATGGAGGCATTTACTTTACAGACAACTAAAACCAAGAGAGGTGAATCCTACTGCTCATGTCTTCATCGCTAAAGAAATGCATTAGTTCTTTACAAGTGACTCCCTCTCACTCCTTTTCTTTTAAATTTGTTACATATTTAAATAGCCCAAATAATGTGAAGCAGCTCTTCCTGGAACGACTATGACAGTAATAGCATAACCTATTCAACAACATTGTGAGGATAGTTCTCTCTTCAGAGACAGATGTGAATTCCAGTTCCCATGGGTAGAAAACAATCTGAACCTACACCTACTGCACCATCCATGAACATCTGAATTAGTAAATTAATAGACACAGAAATGTTCAGATTTTATTATTATCAAATAAAGTCTGTCACTGTTGCAATAATTGATTCATTTAATTTTTATTTATTTATACCTTTTATTTAACACTTACCCAAATATAAATGACCAGACAGTTAGACTCAGCTTTACATAATCTTGATGAAATGTAAAAACATGGTGATAAAAATATAATGGATTCAGAAAAGTTATGCTGGACTGACTACTTGGGCATAATCAGTGCTCTGTGTATAGAGATGCATAGAAATAGATGCAGCTACATTCATTCCCTTACCAAAACATGATCAAGTGGAAAATAAGGCACGCTTACTCTTCTATCACACATAATATTTTCCTTTTTTTTCCTTCAGAGCTCAAGAGAGTATTTCTGTGAATAAACTGGGAATGATAAAAAGTCCCTTTCACTCTCTGATTACTTTTTACTGACACTGCATTGAATATAAAAATAGCCCAAAGCCTTTATTGAATTCAACAAAGTGCAGATTTTTGACAGCAATCACGTCTGAATTTAGTAATATTTTCTTTTATTTACAGTCAGGAGTGAAGCAAAGCAGAACCTCCTCTCGCACCCCCCAAACCTTTTATAAACCCCTCAAGTTTCGCTGCAACAAAATTGAATGATATAGATTTGACATAGGAGCAAAAGACATGATAACAATATATGTGCATTTTTTAGGATGGGGGGAAATCAAAGAATGAACTAATTGCATTTTTATCTTAAAAAGAAGTTAATAAATTATCATTTCAAAGTGGGATTTACATATTCCATCACTTTGCAAAGATTAGCTTTTTCTTTGATAGTCTTTTTCTTTCTCACTTTATTATTCTGCCTTTTAGATGAGACACTCGAAGAAAAATATATAATAAAATTCCAAAGCCTTTGCAGTCATTATAAGATCCTGTGGCACTTTCCACAAGAGCCGAAAGTGTTTTCAACATCAGTGTCCTGGCAAAAGTCCAACTTGGGTAATTACATTGCATCCTGTTTCAACGAAATCCTTTCCTCAAGCAATAATTTCATTTGGAGACATTGTTCCACACTTCTCTGCCTGGAAACAATTGCTCCCTGATCTCAGCTGCCACACTGCAGAGAGGAAATAGCTGTGTTTTAGTGCAAGTGTTTTCTATAGACTCACTGTCAGTCAGACTTCCACACTGTACTCCTAAGTTCACTACTTGCTACAGAAGCTGCCTGGTCTCAGTACACACCTGGGTATAGCCCTCAATATACTATATACAGCTGACATCTGTAGGAAGTATACTCAATATTGCACTATAGTTCACAAAGCAGCAACTGCAGCCATTTGTCATTTTGCTGTGTATGGGTATCTCATAGTTGTTACAGTTTGTAGCAAGAAAGTTAGAGGTAAAGAGAGTTGACAGACTATATCACTAATTTCCTTTCTGATTAAACATAATGAGTGATTCAGAAATGCGAAATGGCCGTAAAGACTTCAGAGAAAATGTTTCCCTATAAACATAAGGTGCATCATGATCCAATCTTGTTTCCTGTGATAAGATCTGAGTTCTCTTCATATTGAGCAAGATGAAAGGAGATTTCCTAATGTCTTTTCAGACTGTCCCCATGGAATTCAAGATGGAGGTTATGTTCCTCATTTTCATAATCTATTCTCTCATGAAGTGGGAGCATCTTGTCTAATTGTAGACAATTAAAAGATCTATATATGATCTAAAGTAAGTCTCAAGATCTATTCTGCCATCAGTGGAGAGCAAGAGTCCCATAGCTAAACCATTTCATCATAAGACGGGTGTCTAAGAATATAAATATACTGTGCAATCCTTGAAGACAGCATAGACAAATTATGCAAGATGCTAGACTCCTCATTGCTGATGTTGGATGAGATAAGTTGTACCCAGAATGGAGAAAATTTGAATGTGAATGAAAACACAAGATGTTAAAATTAAAAAAGAGCCTGCTGCAGCACAGCATTAGTAAATGGTTGCTAAATTATAGGGCATCTTTATAAGTCTGCTTAAGCAAAATGGTCTACTGATTCAGCAATGAAACTTATGCCTTCTGGTGCCAAGGTCCTACAGACAGCAGAACACCTCTGGCTATGTCAGTCCTCATCTGTCAGAGGTTTCAATACGGGACTCGTATTCAAAGGCAAAGTGCTTCAGCGTCTAAAGCAACACATATAAATAGAAAGAAATATTTTCATAGTCTTCAACAGGTGCTACATTTGGTCCTAATTTTTAACTTCATATCTTAAGAGGGAATTTTCTTTTTTCTAGATGGGCCTATGCCAGGAGGATTAAACTCCAGTTTTGCCAGTTTGGAAAGAGATTATGTCTTTGGTTTTTTGTCACTGTTTTGTTTCCCTCTAATTAAACAAAAAACTCAGCAGAGGGGTAAGAATGAGAGGGAGAGCAAGAGAGAGAAAAGAATTAAGGAGAAGCTGATGGGAAGCGCCAAACATTTAAAGTCTTTTAATTTAGTACTTAAAAGCTTTTCTGTGAGTCTGCTTCTCAGAGATATGACTGTTAAAGAAAATGAATTTTCCTACTTCCAGCCAACCACAATATATGTACATATTTAAACAAACCCACAAGGACACACACACAAATGTACAGAGAGGAGGAGGAGAAAACTTATACTGAAAAATATGCTGAAGTTGTATCAAAAGAAAAAAACACAGAAAGAATCTTTGCTGTGAAAATCCATTTTGTGAATCCATGACTAATCCCTGCAGAACACACATACGCACACACATACACACAGGGAAAAGTAAAGACTGAAACAACATAGCTACACTTGAAATATATTCAGCTCTTGGCATTTATACTCAAGACTGCAGCTAACCCCTCCTGTTTGTAGGTTGCCCATCATTTTTCAAGCATGTTTTTAAATACTGTATTTTACCTCTCTGCTAGGAAAACATATACATGAATGTCCAAACCTTACCAAAAACCAACACAGGCATCTTGTAGAGAAGAGGTGAGCTCAAGGACCAGACTAATCTACAGTGGGGAAAGAGAGCTCACAGTAGAGGTTATTTGGACATTCATGGTGCTATTTACTGCTTGAATCTAAATGCAGCCTTAGGACCTTCCTCTCACTTTCTGCAGAAGGCATCTTTGAAGGAAGGAAATATGTGCTCTAGGGGCAAAGAGTGAAGAGGGGTGAATTTGGGGATGACTACTTGGTTGAGATTCAGATGCTCAGGCCAGGAATGTGGCTGTTCTCCAAGGAAGCCCAGAGTTATTCTATAGTCCCTCCAAACCCATTTAGTCTCATGAAGGTCCCCTTGTCATTAATAAGAATTTCACCTATCAAACAAAAGCCAGAGAATCAAATTGCTCAGGTTGTAAAGGATTTCTGGAGGACTCTGATGCAACCTGTCACATGAAGTAGCGCCAGCCTCAAAGTTCTATGCAACTCATGACCCTTCTTGGTCCATCTCAGTTCCACAAGAAAACCTATATAGAAGTAGGAGGGAATAATCTGTCCCTTCGCCATAGGCGTTGGCCTGTTTAATGCAGCTGTTTGACTGACTTTTCCAGCAGAGCTTTTAATCAAACACATGCTTTCACACGTCAGTATACATACACACAGACATAACTTTGTGAGGATAGATGCATACGTACGCAGAAATGAATGAATAAATGAATGTGGTGCATGGTCACTTGTCCTTATACACATCAACAGAATAATTAACTTTTCCTCAGATTGTCTTTCTATGCAAAAGTATCCCATTGCCCAGATAAAAGCGAGACTTTGGAACTGGCTGTGATCCACAGCCACCATAAAGACCGAAACTCCATGGGCTGATCAGGCTCACACTGGTCTGCTGGAGAAGGCAGCACTGAGCATGGCAACAAATGGTGCAGTCACTGCGCTTAAGCATATAGCAAAAAGATCTCTGACTAGTTTTATACTGTTTGCAAAACTCAGTCAGCTGTGGTCATGATTCTCCTCCTCTGGGAAGGATCAGTCTCTAAACACGTATTTTATCACCTCATTTGAAACAACATGATTTCCACAAGAACCGAAGAGCAGAGAGTAAAAGCGGCTTCAAGAATTAGGGGCACCAAGATCTGGAACATCTGGCTTTTTCAAACAGGGCTGAAAATGTAGGTCACCTATTGCTGAACATGGATGGCTTTCATCCCATTCCTTTTTCTGCTAACTTTTTAGCTAGCCCTTTTCTTTCTCCTTTTAGATCTTGCTTTTTTAAGCTCCAGCCCGCCTCCTCCCAGCCAGCTGTGGATATGAAATGTCTTTGGGACATGCTGGCAGGGAGTAGTTTTAAAAATAAACATAGTGAATATCAATTCACCAGGAAGACACTGCAGGCTGCAGGCTCCTCTCTGAGTGATAAAGATTTCATTATTGCGTCCTGGCCCTCCTTACCATCTTCCCAGCTGTAACAAGTGATTGAGTTTCATCTTTCTTCTGGCTTTTTCTCAAGGTAATTAAATCTTTGTCCTGGAGATAGGTATATGCAAGTGTGTGAGTCTCTTCCTGCTTTAAAGGGAGGCATTTGTATTCTTTATGAACTCTACTAATCAGCAGAGGAATTATACATAAACTAAGCTAGGGAGGCTACAGGGAATTTGAGGTTTTATCTGGTACTGTGTTTGCCTATAAAACAATCCCATTTTGGGGAAACCTGCTATGGTTTTTATTTTAAACATAGTTTGTGTTCATTTTACGATCCTGATAACTTTATTCCATGCAACCCTGGGATTCATTTCTAATCCTGAATAAAAGGATTCCTCATGGGAGAGAAAGAGGCTGCAGCAATGAGGACAAAGCACTGGACTGAAGCAGAATTTTTCACCAGGCTCATTAAGGGGCTTAGGGCATGACTCTTCATGGTACATTTTATAATGGATCTCAAGTCACTTTGATTGCTGTGTGATCAGATGGTCCTAAAGCTTCTCTGTACATCCTATAACCAGATGATGCACTACATGGTTTGTGAAGAATTGGTGAATGTAAAACCATGCCCATTAAGATGTTTGGACTCCAGAAAAGTGGATTTCACACGTAACGCTTTGGAGATAAAAGTGAATCTTTACTAGACTCTCTAATGGTGAATGGATGAAAAGAAATTTATTGGAAGTCTTATGCTGAGGGACTCAGTGCAGAGACTGAGGTTGGAATTTGGGTAGTCTTACCTCAACCATGCGCGGCCCTCCTTACTTATGTGCATTGTTCATCCAAAAAATGGCTCGATATAGGATGTCATTGCAAAATATATGTGAGCCTAAGGGAAGAGAGAACATATGTACAAAAGAAAAGTCAATTCTGAAGTAGTAAATACATAACAGAAATCACACTCAATCTAGAAAGTCCATGAGACACAAATGGTTACTGCCTCAGAGAAAACAGCATATGAGCTTATGCTCTTCTGTTGCTGTCAGAGACAATAGAACAAGTTGAACTGATTTTACTCAATATAGCCACTCTTGTGTAGCTATACAAACTCTACTAATGATGGAAATAAGGCAACCATCTTTACATTATTTCCCCTGCATGGTAAAACAGAGGCAGGCTGATCTGTGACACGTCATTAGGTATACCTCTAATCCCAGTATTTCATCTTTATGCTTTGAAAAATCCTTGTTCAAACCTTTAAGGCATACAATACACAAAGGCAAATGATACTTTCTTCTCTCTTACTGTCCCATGCTTCAGGAAAGAAGTCATTGGTAAAAAAAGATTATTGACTTCAGAGGCAACCAAGCCTGCGTAGGTAAGCTAGGATTTAAATGTTTCACACATAGAGCTGAGAAAGTTAATTTCTTTTCTGCACCAAACCATCATTGGTTTCTTTTGTGCCTGTCAGTAAGGTGCCATTTGTACTGGCTACTGAGTTAGGAGAAGGCTGCAAATCGATAAAGCTTCAAGGAAAAATGTACCATATTTTTCTTCTTCAATGTAGTTGTTGCTGGCTCTGTAAACTCTTGAGTTATTGAATCAGATCCTCAGCTTTTGTAAACTGCTTGCTTATGTGGATTGCTACCACTTACAGCTTCCCTGAAATTTAGTTCAGCTGATGCACATTCAGTATCGAGGTACCATACTGTACCACCTTGATTTTCTTCAAGAGGTGTTCCTGTGAGGTTTTTGGCAATTTCCTGAGATCCTCGGGGTAACAGAATCTACTTCTGTTGTTGAAAGCTTATATCACCTGACCTTATGTCAAGCTCCATGAAGCCCCATTTGGGCTTCTTTTTGTCCCATTGTTCCTACTGAAAATCTGTTTTTGGAACATGAATGTGTTAATGATTGGGAACATTCTTCTAATTGCCAAACTAAATTTATTCATGGGCAGTTTATACCTCATTTGCTTTTCTACAAACATTGTCTCTGTGCTTATTTTCTTATTATTACCCCTTCTTGACTTTGGATGTAGTTCAGACCTTGCAATGAACACTCCCACTTTAATGCGCATCAATTAGGGAAACCTTTTGTGAGAGAAACTCCACATTAAACGTGCAACTGGGAATCAACTGGAGCTTTCAATGGTGAGATTATACCAGTAAAGGAAGGAAATATTCTCCATTAACTGTTTCACACTGAAAAGGGGAAGAAAGTGAAATAAAGCAATTGGATCTTGGGGAAAGGAAGGAGATACTGAACGTCTTGCTGCTCTTTCTTGTCCACTTCCTCTTAGTTTAACTGTGGTTAAAGTCATTTATTGCTGGAAGGAAAAATAGCTTGAGATCTTCTGTTCTTATACTGTCTCCTGAAGCTGCTACTATTGACCCACATCAGGGAAAAGATACCAGATGAAGCTTCGATCTGACCCAGGTATGGCTGGTTTTGTGCTATTCACTTGTAGCAGCTCACATACTTAAACCAAATACGGGGAAATAATAACTCAGTTCACAACAGAGAAGGGATTTTCCTTAAAAAAAGAAATACTAATAAAAAAATCAAAAACAACCCAGTTAGAAATAAGTTGTCCAATTTTAAAGGAAAAAGAGACTTTTGTGTTTGATGCTTTTTATGCTTCTGAAAAGAATCATAGTTTGTAGGCTCGGTCATAAATAGTACTCAGTTGAGACAATGTTTTATTACAGTGCAGACAAAGTTGTCATTTTCACATGAGTTTTCCTCCAGAGGTGGCTGGGAAATAGAATTTCTGTCCTCTGGGAAATTTCAGACTTTCAGAAAACAGTTTTCATGTGTCAAAAAAAAAAAATTAAAAATTTATCACATGGCATAAATTGTCCATCAAAACTGATTCAACCATCGAATACTTTTAGTTTTTGAAGCAGAATAGTATAGCTAATCCAGAAAAAGAAATGATGTTAAATATGATTTGGAGACAAAGTTAAAATGATTAAAATATGTTAGGAAAATGAGACAGCCTTTAGGAAAATTAATAGTATTGGGTTTTGAACTGTTTTTACAGTTTGAAATTGCAGTATTTGAACAAAAGTGCTTTTTTCATGTAAGAAAAAATGCTTGCTTAAAAACAAGCTCTGTCTATACACATGGGGAGCAAGAGACAAATGCACATAAGCCCAAATGGGATAGCACTCACTGTCACTTACAGAATATTGTTGGCTTTGGCTGAGTCCCCATCTACAGCTCAATTTCAGCCACACCAGGGATAGTTGATGACCCTCAGGTCCTGCAGTGAATCGTGCTCATGTCCTTATTGCAAACAGCCAGATTTTTGCAGGGCACGTTGGCTACTGCACACTAGATGGTGCGTGACTTCAGGTCTCCTCTGAGTCCTTTAATGGACCTCTTTCATCTTGGGATCTATTAGCATATTTAATGTGGTTTTACTGGCAGTCCAGAGTGTGTAAAATTATGTAAGGGTTGTCTTGTAACACACCACAGTCACATACTTCTAGCATGGAACTGAAAGCATGCTTCAGGCAGTGTGGCATAAACTGGTGCCAGGACAGTGCTGAGTAACTGTATCTGACTGTGTCCTACATCATTTTACATCATCCTCTCCCTGGCATGAGCCCTAGTTTACTGCATTCCTACAAGCCTTTACTCAGCCTCCATCACACGCTCCCAGGTAGTGCCCTCAGGCAAATGTGTTTCATTTTCCAGCTGTACCATTGTGTAATAAATCATTATGTGAGGAATCCTTCTGAGATAAACCTTGGTAACCTTTTTTTCTGCCTTTCTTTTTCTTTCACAAAGCCTACACTGTGTTTCTTTGCACATCAATCCAGGAAATTCCTGTGAGATGATAGTTAGACCTTTTGGGTGGTTGACCTTGGCCGGACACCACATGTCCACCAAGCTGTTATATCACTCCTCAGCTGGACAGGGGGCAGAAAATATAATGAAGGGCTCACGGGTTGATATAAGGACAGGAGAGAACAGTCATCAATTACTGTCACAGGCAAAACAGATTTGACTTGGAGAAATCAGTTTAATTTATTACGGATCAAATTAGAGTAAAATGATGAGAAATAAAAACAAATCTTAAAAAAACTTTCCCCCACCCCTCCCTTCTTCTTCTGGGCTAAATTTCACTTCCAAATTTTCTACCTCCTCAGCAACACAAGGGGATGGGGAGTGGTGGTTGTGGAATGAATCATACATTTTCTCTTCTGCTCCTTCCTCCTCATGGGGAGGAATCCTCACTCTTTCCCTGCTCCAGCTTTGGCTCTCTCCCACTGGAAACAGAACTCCATGAACTTCTGTAATGTGAGTCTTTCTCATGGGCTGCAGCTCTTTATGAACTGCTCCAGCGTGGGTCCCCCACAGGGTCACAAGTCCTGCAACAGATCTGCCCCAATTTCTTTGATGCAAATGCTGGGAGCTGCTGGAAGCTGTTCAGTGAGAGGCATACCACCTCTGAAGGCATCTTGGGGCAGCAGCTTCAGGTGATAAGGACTTCTTATAGCACAGTCTGTGGAAGGATTGTTCATAATTCATGACATTCTTGCCTCTTTTCTACCTGCTGCATTACCCTGCTTCATTCTGGCAGAACTATTCCCAACTAAAGTGTGGACATCGTTTCCAAAAATGAAGTTGCTTCACTGGTGTTGTTGCAGTGCCTGAGAGGGAGGGTGCTCTGTGTTACTCACTGTGAATACATGTATAGTGAAATTACCTAGTATGAAACAGTAACCCTATTTGGGACATTACAGTTTAAGACCTTTAAAAAAGACAAGAAGAAAATAACCTTGTTGGTACTCATACAAGTGAAGCATAACTTAAGGTACAAAGTGATGTGGGTGAGGGTACAGAGGCTTCTGTGGCAGAACGTATCCCACTCATATCTCTTTGGTTTCCAACAGAACCATTCAATCACCAGACCATAACCTCCCCTCTTCATTAACTGCTTCATAAGTTGACCTACCAAGTCTTCAAAAAGCTCAGATAATTTGATGGAAATTAAAATGGATCCATCTTCCAATGACAAATGTCATTCTTCTCCATCGCTGAAAATAAAGATGTCTGAGATGAATTCAAAGACATAACACTTAGCTAGGAATAAGAGTTGAAATATCCAGCAAAAGGCATTATGTTGCCAAACCCATGCAGATATCTCTGTGGCAAAGAAAAGCAGAGTAAATGTTGTGTTGCCCTGAGAGGTGGTAGGTGCTCCATCCCTGGAGAGCTTCAAGGCTGGGCTGGACGAGGCTAGGAGTAACCTGTTCTAGTGGAAGGTGTGCCTGCTCATTGCAGAGATAGGGGTAGATTTGTTGACCTTCAAAGTTCCCTTCAAACCCAAACCATTCTGTGATTCTATGAAAAATGAGGATGAGATGCTGTAGCTGGCTTAAACCGCCAGTCCTGGGTGGACTTAGATGAGTAGGGGTACCTCAGATCCTTCTTACTCTCCTGGCAGATTTGCATGCAGTGTCAGCATCACACTTACTGAAAACGAGCGGGTCAGAGTTGAAGCTACGGTTTAAAAAATGCAATTGAGCAAGTGGAAAAGGCAGATGAAATACCTTGAACCTTAGCCATGCTGCTCTGTAAAGACTGATACTACAGATTCCTGCTTTCGTGAAGGACTCGAGATGCTGCATGTAATTTCATGCACATTTCAATATTGAAAGGGAAGTTTTCCTTCCAAAATATGGGTATCAGAAACTTCAGCACTTTTGCCTCTGTGGAGAATGTAGAAAGTGCTCATTGGACTCACTCCTCACTCAAAACCATTTCTAGTGAACTTTCTGGGGGAAAAGCTTTTTTCTGGCTCTAATTAACTTTCTGTCAACCACAAGCAAGGCAAAAGGATAAGTACTTCTTTTTTTCTCCAGAGATAAGGCTGAGAAACTAAGAACACAGCTTATGCTGACAGGCATTAGGCAGTATTAAACTGATCTATCAGCCTGAGTGATGATCGCTTCATGGAAGCAGTGAACACATCGCCACTTAAAGCATTTAAAACTGATCTGGACACAGCACAAAGAAATATTCTCACAGAAACTCAGACTTAACTGAGAAATAAAATAGATGGTCTATTGATGGGGGAGGTGGGGTGAGGCATTTTGCTTTTGGTTGGTTTTCTTTCATTTTTAGGGGTGTTCTTTTTTGTGTCTTAAAATGCTGGGAACCACATCAACGGAAGTACCAAGCTTCTGCAGTGCAGTGAGCACCATGAATTTGTAATAGGTCCATGAGCTAAGGATACCCTCCAATATGGGGTTAACTTCTGTCCTGGGTTCAGCAGCAGCAGTCATTTTTCTCCTTCTTAGTAGCTGATGCAGTGCTGTGGTTTTGACTTTCAGCCTGGGAACAGCGCTGATAACACTGATGGTTTTAGTTGCTGTTCAGTAATGTTTACTCTGACCAAGGACTTTCTGGGCCTCATGCTCTGGCAGGAAGGAGGGGAAGCTGGGAGGAAGCAGAGACAGGACACCTGCCTCAAACTAGCCGAAGAGGTGTTCCATACCACAGCATGTCATGCCCAGGATATAACTGAGAGTTACCGGGAAGTAGAGGACTGTGGGGGTCGGGCTGGGTGTCGGTGTGCTGAGCAGTTGTATTCTCTCCCCTTATTATTTCCCTTGTCATTGTTATTATTGGTGGTAGCAGTAGTGATTTGTGTTATACCTTAGTTACTGGACTGTTCTTATATCAACCTGTGGGAGTTGTATTCTTTTGATTCTCCTCCCTATCCCTCAGGGAGCTGAGGGAGTAAGAGGGGGAGTGAGTGAGAGACTGCGTGGCTGATTTACGGCTTGGCATAAACCACGGCAACTTCAAGCATGTCAGACATCCCAGTGGAGGATACTTTATTACCAGATTTAATTGAGTGTGTCACAGAGCATTTACTAAAGGAACTGAGAAGAACAGATTAATCAATCCTATGGTATTTGGGGCTAGTTCTCAAAACAAACTTTAACACCTGAGAGCCCTACATGCTCACTTTCTGAGCCTTAATGTCTCCATATAATGTCATTCCCAGGCACCTACAATGCAACTGGGATGCAAATCGTGGATCTACCTAGATGAAAAACGTATACAGGAATAATTGACACTAGCACCTGAAAACACAATGGGCAAGTACAGCTACCAGGACCACTCTGTTTCTCAGGAATATTATGATTATTTTAAAGGGTGTCCTAGAAAACCAATTGCCCCAGATTTATCGGTAACAGGATCAACTTCTCAATCTCATTTTGTTGAGATCTATACTATTGCCTGAAAGAAAGGGAAAATGAAGCAGGCAAAAGGGTTTATCTGGTGAGGAGTTCTGCTTATGAAAGCAGGCTGAGTTAGCCCAAGGCACCTCAACACAAGCCCATATAACATGATAGATACTATTAAGAAAATATTTTTCCCTCTAATATTCACAGGTTTCTTTTGCTCATCAGGGCAGTGATGAGACTGAATAAACAGTTCATGCGGTTTATATCCTCTGACTCTATGATGGTAGTGCTGGAAAAGACTTCCTAAACAGAAGACAACAATCCCTTTGTCAAAGCCTTGTCAGGCAAAAACTAAAATCAAGTCATATACTGACATTTAATTCATGTGCTCTCCAGGGCCAAAGGAGATACAACCTGTCTTTGTATTATTTATATAGAAATACCTGGGAAACCTAAGGGGAGTGTGTATCGTTCACCATCAGGGAATAAACAGTGAGAAAAGTGTCATTGCTCTGCTGCGAGACATGGCAAAGTTTAATTGCACCTCTCAGTCAGGAAAAGAACCTGACCAGTCTGTAGGGCTTTAGGCATTTTGGCATGGTTGTTATTACATAAGTATATAAATGCTTTCCTACATCGGGATTATAATTTAATTTAATATTGATGTATTGTATGTGCTTCTTTTGCTTTTTCTTCTTTCAAAGCCTGTGGTCACCACCATTCAAACTAGTTTCAGTGCCATCCATGTAAAGCCTAAACCCTGAGTTAGGTTTCCGCTCTTGGAAATGAAAAGGGAGTCATGGATCACATCCACAACCTGAGGTGCTTCCTCTGCATAGAGCTGGGGGGCTGAACAAGATCATTTTATTGTTCCTAAGGTGGCAAACGTTCATGCTCTTTCCAGTAAAAGTGGCACATTGTGTCCACCTGTAACATGATGGTACTGAGTTTTGGATGGCAGCAGCAACTTCTGGGTCAAGTGCACGAGACCCTTTGCTTATTTTGAAGGAGGTGGCAGAAAAAGCAAACTTCTATTACTCTCATTTTGAAATGAATCCCACTGTAGGTACACAACATGGCACAAAATTACTTCCATGCTGATTTTAGTCCCTTCTTGGAATGTTTCATATACCTAGACAGCTCTCTGGAGCCATTGGAAGTGCTCCAGGCTAGCTTTCCTGACCTACTGGTACTCCAGAAAGATTTATCTCCTTTACATCCTCTGTTCTGTTTGCCAGCCCTGAAGAAATGTCTCAAACACTCGTAAGTGACTCAAACTAAATCCTGGTTTTCAGATGATTAAAGTTCCTCAAAGAAGGGTCGTTAGGACCTGACCTTATGAGGGTCTTGTGAGTAGAAGGCACTAAGATTCTTACATAGAGAATCATAAAAACATGCATCCGAGCCAAATTCCAACTTTTTTCCCAAAGCTGTGTGCCAATAGCGACACGTGGAAGGATCACAATTCAGATGCTTTGCACAGTGGCAAGTATAAATGCTTGTCTACATCTATTATCTTTCTATGAGACACTGTGCTTTTTGCGTGCTCAGCAATTAAAGAAAATTGATATTAAATGCGAAGGAAAAACTCCTTTTACATGATGCTGGGGGAAACTCCATTCACTAAAGCAATGTTTCTGGCAGTGGCCCTGATCCTGAGCTTACAGACTGAAGCTGCTCTGTCTGTCAGAAAGGGGAAGTCGCGTACCTGTAGCTTGCATTTATCCACTTTCTGCCCATGCTTTTGCCAGCACTAAAGCAATGAAGGATTGCTAAGAATGGTGCTAGCAAAAAGCAGATTTGTTGGCAAAGAAGAGACACTTTTGGAACTGTCACAGACAAGAACAAATCAACCAAACAACCAAAACAACCTGTGCACAATTAAAGAGGATCATAGAATCATGGAATGGTTTGGCTGGAACGGATCTTAAAGTGCATCCAGTTCCAACCTCCTGTCATGGGCAGGGTCACCTTCCACTAGATAGGGTTGCTCCAAGCCCCGTTCAACCTGGCCTTGAACACTGCCAAGGATGGGGCAGCCACAGCTTCTCTGTTCCAGTGTCTCACCACTCACAGTAAAGAATTTCCTAATATCTAATCTAATTCTCCCCTCTTTCAGTTTAAAGCCTTGTCCTGTCCCTACATGTCCTTGTAAAAAGTCTCTCTCCAGCTTTTTTGTAGGCCTTTTTAGGTACTGGACGGCTGAACTTCATGAGGTTTGCACGGGCCCACCTCTCAAGCCTGTCATGGTCCGTCTGGATTGCATCTCTTCCCTCCAGTGTAATTTAACATTGCAATGTTAACAGTCTGTCCTCCAGACTGGAAGGCAGCAGATTTCCTCTAAGGCTTTCCACAGTGATCTTTGTCAATACCCCTTTTTTTCCCCATGCTCTTCCATATATTGACTGAAAAGCATTGATAGTTAATGCTATCAATCAAGCAAGCAGAGTACTCATTACTGCTCACAAGGCCCTTGGAGTATCTGCATGGATCCTTTTTCCACAAATGGCCTAGACTCTTTCATACACATAAGGGAGTCTAAAGTTTCATCTTGTCCTTTGCCATCTCCTGAGAGCAACTTATCATGCCAGCTTGAAGGAAGGTAAAGGGTAGTGGAAAGGAACATCTGAAATACTCTTTCCTTTTACTTGCTCTGATGTTGTGAGAGTGTCTGGTTCTTCTTCAGTTGGCCTATAATTTATGTTCATCACTGAAAGAAGCTGTGAATATAGATCCACACCTGACTAACTCTCATATTAAAAGACCTGTGTCAGCTCCAGTCAAAGTCATGCAGCATCTGCAGTTAAAGGCAGATAATAACAAGATTATATATCTATGGAAAGGAAATACCATCAATTTAAAGTGGGTTTATAATGCAAGAGAAATAATGGAGCTTAATCTACAATGCATTTTTAAATAGCATCTGTCACTGCCTCTGTTAAAGACAGAATCCTGGGCTAAATTAACTTCTGGTATCAACCCATAGGATTTTTTTCACCTATCATACCCAACTCCTATAAGACATTTCATTGTGAGATTTTAATAACAAAGTGGAAAATTCAGCAAATAGCATGGCACAGATCAGATGGAGCAACTGTTGGTCAGCAGATAGTTCATATATTGCAATTGTAGTGCAAACCTATTTTTAGCATGGTATGCTTCTGGTGGAATCTTAAAGACTGTCTTTCGTGCTCATTGTGCAGTGACCTGGAAGAAATCCTTACTGATAAGGTTGTCAGAGGACCCATGAAGAGGAAAGGATTAATAATGTGGTCTCTGCCCAGGGAAGATATGACTCTGAAAAAGATTTGTCCCTACCTCACCCAGACTGCAGGAATAGTAACAAGGTCTGGCCCTTGTCTAGGCTTTTTCTTCCAGGAGGGCTATTTCAGACCACAGATTTTTCCTCCAAACAGCTAGGACATGTTCAGAGTTTCAATCCCCTCTCCAAACATAAATATGATGGTTAAAAGAGCAAAGGGTTCCTTGAGTGTTCAAAGGGGGTTTTTAGGGTTAGAAAAAGTCTATAACCTTTGAATTTTTGCCTACTGTAGCTGCAACTGGAAAATCTTTTCCATTTACTAATATTTATGTTTCAAGGATGTTGCTCAAAGCAACCTAAAACATTCTATGATTCTGCATTTGGAAAAAAACCCCAAAGATTTCAATGAAGAGCTTGATCTCTTTGTTTTGTCAAGATGAGGGCAAGGAATGACATAACAGGGCCATGCAAAAATTCAAACAGGGACAAAAGTTATAACAACAATACTGTCTTCTGCAGAAAGGATAATACAACAGAATCCAGTGCCTGAAAATGTAGACAAGGCCAACATGACTTGAAAATAATTTGCCACTGGAATATTGTACCAAATGCTCTCATTGTTAGATATTTTTTTCTAAATTTGTTAATTTGTGTGTTGTGCTTTGGTTTTCTTTTTGGGGTTGTTTGTTGCTGTTGTAGTTTTCCCTAAAGAGTAGATCCTACCGCAGGCAGAACTGATACACTGCAATCAGGGTTAAGTATAGGGAAGTCATACCTTACAGAGGCTGCAGAAAAGACAGTCACAGAAATTCCTCCTGGCTTCTAAATAAAGTTGTTTTCTACTTCTCTTCTCAGCAGCTGCACCTCAAAGTACTCTATGTAGGATGCTGGTTGCATTAGAAATGGGGAGACATGGAGGAAAGGGGTTTGTTCCACAGCACTCAGGAGTCCAGCAGCAAAAATGAGCATGTGCCTTCATCTTGCGCATCACGTACGTAGTCTTACTCCATTCTCCCTCCAGACTCAAGGCTGTTCTTAGGGAGCCTTAATTATGATACCTCAAGCGTGCTCTACTCTTGTACATTATCAACAAAGGAAAAAGTCCCTGTTCAAGATGCTGACAGCAACAGGGGGAGGGGAGAGGGGAATTAGACCAGAAATATCAATATTGTTTTGATAGATCCTTGTACCCCTAGGGAAAGCACATCTACATATGCATTTCTGGCTAGAAACAGACTCGTGTTTATTTTCTTTAAAGCCAAAATCACCATCAAATAAGTTCAGAAGTTCAATTTGGATGCTTAGAAAGCTGAATCTCATTTCAAAGTAAAAATGAGAGGTTTGCTGTGTAGCCCCACAGAAAATTCATTTGCCCTGGACTAGCGCAACTTCAGAACACTAAAAAGCTGAGGTTTTGCAGAACAGAGTAAAATATAGAAATAAACCTCAAATCCCCAAGAAATGGTCAAATCAGAAGATGTAGATTATCTTTTTTTCCTAGGACTGCAAGTAGCCATTACTGTCATGCAGTGCTCAGACCAAATATAAGATGTGACATTGTGAAGTGCATACAATCTGGTAAAATATAAAATATTTAATAAATATGTAAATTGGTCAAGCTGCTTCCCCAAGGAGGAAAGCCTCAGTCGTGTTTTACAGCCCTCGTTCACTTACGCAAATACTTTAAGAGGATCAAGGATGGATTTTAAATGAAGTTAAAGTTTAACGAGAAATGTGTAATCCTTCAAGGAAGAAGTTTTGTCATCTTCATTTATAATTTCTTGCAGGTTTCAAAAGTAAGGAGTCGAGGGAGTAGATTTCTGCAGCTTTGTGTGTGCAAACTAAGAGAACTGAAGCAATTCACCTGAATCCTGCAGTCAGGGGTGTAACAAAATGTAGGAATTTGTGTTATTTTCTATTACTCAGTAAGTTCTGGATTTACCCGAGGATATATGTAAGTTCGCTGCTCGAATCATTCCTATAGGATGCAGAAACAGTGTTCTGACACTTCCCTTCCGAATAGCTTGATGACTTGAAGGGACATCCTCAGTTACTCAGACCTAAGTCACATGTCATATACCTTCTTCTGACATTGCTTCAAGTTCCATTTTATAGCATTTAATTGTTCTGTTTTTCAAAGAAGCTGAATCTTGTTCTCCTAAAACCTCATTTCTTTAGCCATTAGAAACCATGTTTAAATCTCCAGATCAAACTGATTTATATCTAAAATGCACCCATATATCCATACATACATTCCCTTTAAAAATTAAAAGTTCTATGATACACAGAACATAAGAGAGTTTAGAGGAAGTTTTCCACACTCTTAAACCAGCCCTGACATCAGATCTGCTGTTATGATATGTTCAGTTTCTGGAAATTGCTTATGAGTTAAAGATTGTTTCAAAGAACATGTACAGTGGCATGTTCCCATGATACAAGTTTTTTAAAAGCCAGTATCAGTCCTGAAATAGCGATAAAGACTAAGGAAGCTATTATAAGTAGTTATAATATTGTAACTCCTTATAATTATTATATGTATATAAATACTAAGGCAGAAAAAGGGTAAAAAGGTAAAGAAATAAGTAAAGGAAAAGTTAAAGGAAAAGGAAATGTAAAAGAAAAAGTCTAGCTAAAGGCAATAACCCATAAAGTGATTTTGCACTACGGAAGACCCCAGGAAAGGGACATGCTGTATTTTGTAACCTACGTCTGGCTTACAAGGCAAGATGAAAATATAAATACAGGTTGAAACTTGTGGAAGCTGGAGAGTGTTTATAACTAATGAAAGGCTTGTTTGGAGGCTGGCATCAGAAGGCAGAAATTTCCCTTGACACATGGTTTACTATGTGCCTGCATACATGTGCATTGCTCTGTTAATTTTTACCGTTTCCTGGAGTAATTTCACACCAGAAGTAATTGTTCTTCCTGCTTCATGTGCTCACACTTTGCATGCTGGAAAGCCTGAAGCAAGTTGATAAAGGACTCAAAAGCCTGTGGGGTTCAAATTTGGCTTTTCTCCCTACCAGGCAAATTATTATCTTGTGTTTCAATGGTGTCTGCTCATCGTTGTGCTGCAGACCAATGTTGTGCTACAGGTGCCCATCAGAGGTCCAAAGAGGTGTTGTGGTGATAAGAAATGTAGAATGGAGTGAGAGTAGTTTATTTTATTTGAAAACCAAACAAAATATGTATTAACATCACATCATTCACACAGCACAGTAGTCAAGTTTTCTTATCTTCTCTGACTTCACCTTTGGAGCCCATGAGGGGAGAAGAGAAGGATTAAGAGAAGGGCTGAGAGCGGAAGGTCTGAGAGATCACCAGCCCATGGAGATCTTTATTTTCCTCTTCAAAAGCAATAGTTGCATAGAATCCATTCATTTCATTGTTGTCTCAACCAGGTTCTGGAGTGTGGCATATGTTCCATGGCAATACACTGAATACCAGTTCCTTGGCATACCCACCACAGCCAGAATCACTGCTTCACCCCCAGGTAGACACGTTGCTCATCTCTCACTCTGAACTCAGTGGGCAGACAGAATTCTTGCAGCCCAATGGTGAAGATGAAGCTTGGCATTCGCCTAGGTGTAGACCAGTCTGTTACTGCCAATTCACTCTTCCTACACAGGTATGCAAGTTTAACATAGATACGTATGGAAAGTTTCATCTCCCTTCACTTTAGCAGTTTAAAAAGTAATTTACACAATGTGTTTGGGCAACTAAACACCCACAAGTGTCAGTGGAGAGAGACTGACTTCTGGAGCTGAGTGTCAGCAATAAGCAAATCATTTGCCTTGTAGACAACCTTCTCAATCCTGAGTTTGCTGCTGCTGGGGACTATATGAACATCCTGGTTAGGACAGTTGTCTATCTTCTGCCTGGCCAAAGTTCAGTGCAATGTACCTAAATTCAAGAGATTCACATGAAATTCAAAACTCTTGCTGTTCAGAACTGACATTCACCTTCCCCCAGCTCTCTCGGTCAGTGGGGATGTGTGAGCAATTATTAAGATGATGTACTACAGATTCCTGTTTTGCTTTAGGATTTTATTATTATTATGCTGTTCAAATTCCAATCTTTTCACACTTTTTTTTTGCCTTTTGATCTCTGCAGATCTTACTTACAGATGAGGTCCCTGTATCTCATCTGTGCCTGTGCATAGCACTGTGCAAGACTTTCTCTTTGATGCAGTTTGTTAATTTAATAGTAGCAAGGTGAAACTAGAGAGAGGTGTATATGTAAGTAGATGCCTACTGACAAGCAGTTACACAGGCTGACAGTCAAGCAGTTAAACCAGGCAGGGAAACGGTTTGCAATCTGTTCCACCAGTCTCTCAAGTTTCCACTGTCGAAGTGGGATTATTTTCCAGCAAAACGGCTGCCCTCCATTACCAGCCTCGGGAATCAGTGTAATTAAAAACAACAAAATGAGTTTTATTGTTTTTAAATATATCTCTAAGCTATGAGGGGGAGTGGGGGGGGGGGAAGGCAGAAGGGAAGGGGGGAAAAAAGGAGAAATCTATTGCAAATTAGAGTATTTCTCCTTTCTAGTCGCACTTATCAGTCTGCACCCAGTCGTGAGCTGAAGGAGCTGGATTTGATCTTTTGTACTTGTGACAGTGTCTGTTATTTAAAAAGCAATACATCCTCAGTGTTTATTCATGGTGACAACAAAGTGTTCCTCACCACTGGAAACTGCTGGATTGATGGAAAGGGCAGAAAGAGTGCAGTGTTCCTCGGCTTGGTGCTGCCTGAGCACACATGTCACAGGTTTTAACAAGTGTCTCCCATGACCTTCCTCAAGGACACCTCCTTGCAAAAGGAAGCAGGAATGCTGTTTTCTCAATTTGATGTGTTAGGGTGCCTCTTAATGGGGTTTCCTGCAGACCTAGATGTCTGGGGGATGTTTAATAGGCAATAAAAGGCTAACCTTCCCCACCATTACCCTGAAATCCTCTGTGCCTCTGCTCTAAGTTAGCCTGAACACTCAGAACAATCAGCATGATGCCTTTGTGACAGTTAAGCTCTCTTTTAACAATGGAATTGTCTGCTTCCTAAGCAAGCAAATGGCATGTAGTGAAGACAGAGAAAAACTTGGGAAAAACATTTAAAACTTCAAATTTACTTCGGTCCCCTTCCATCATATGAAAACATCTGCTGTGAGCACAGTTGAATGTCATTCTTATCATTTTTAATGTCCAGCCTCAGAAAATTAAGGATAAACTTAAGAAAAAGAAAAATCTACCAAGATCCACAGGAGGTGTCTGCTCAGACAGTTTAAGAGCCACTAAAGACTAGGAGGCTTTTATGGGGAAACAGCGCTTGTCTGACCTCTTCTTGTATTCCAGCCTAGCCGTTTGCAATTGGCCAGCATCAGAGACAGGATGCCAAAGGACAAGATCCAATGGTCTCACTCAGTTTTTCTTATGTTTAAACACAGAACCATAGAATCATAGAATAGTTAGGGTTGGAAAGGACCTTAAGATCATCAAGTTCCAACCCTCCTCCAATGAGCAGGGACATCTCCCACTAAACCATGTCACCCAAGGCTCTGTCCAACCTAGCCTTGAACACCGCCAGGGTTGGAGCATTCACAACTTCTTTGGGCAACCCATTCCAGTGCCTCAGCACCCTCACAGTAAAGAGCTTCTTCCTTATATCCAACCTGAACTTCCCCTGTTTAAGTTTAAACCCATTACCCCTTGTCCTATCACTATAGTCCTTAATGAAGAGTCCCTTCACAGCATCCTTATAGGCGCCCTTCAGACACTGGAAGCTGTTCTGTCATCTCCGTGCAGCCTTTTCTTCTCCAAGCTGAACAGCCCCAACTTTCTCAGCCTGTCTTCATATGGGAGGTGCTCCAGTCTCCTGATCATCCTTGTGGCCTCCTCTGGACTTGTTCCAACAGTTCCGTGTCCTTCTTATGTTGAGGACACCAGAACCATCAGCAGCTTCAGTGTGATGTTGATTTTTCTTTTAGTTTTGGAGAAACGCAGTTACTTCCAGAAGGATGGTTTAGAGCAGTCAGTAATGCCACAGCAGAGCTGGAACAGGAGCTATGGAATATTTTTATGCTGTTGTAGCAAGAGATGGGGAATCAGATAGAGACAGCAAAGTGGGAAAAGAGGATTTAGTGAGATTATGAAGTCTCCAGCTTCCAACAAGAACAAACCACTACTACTGAGTTTGAATGACCAGGGTTATTGGGGTAGATCTTCCTGCTGATGAGACTGAACTGTAACTTTGGTGCAAAAGGAGAAGCAAAGAGCAGAAAAGAGATGGAACAATGTCTGAAAGAACCCCACCTGTGTCTCTATACAAGACAGCAGGGTGAGATAATTTGGCTGGTGGGGACACAAATAACCTGTAACAGGAGTTGGCATTTATCGAGTACACCTTAAAGATTACTGTCCATGTCCAGTTAGCAATCCTTCCTTGACTGCCCGCCAATGACTGCATGAGTGTGCATAGCAAGGTAAGTCTCCCAACCACTGAGCCATGGACAAGCAGGTGTTTCCAGTACCCCATCCCTGTAGGACTGAGAGCACTGTCTACCTTAGTGTGTTTGGCAGCACAATCAGTGCCAATGAGCGCACAATGCCTCTTCAGACAGCAGGCAGTATTTTAACTCCTGTCTCTTCATGGAGCCATGTTGAAAACTGAGCTAACTAAACATCAGCAAGGGAGGAAAAACAAACAAAAAAACACCCACAAATCCCCTAAAATGCATCAATCTTTTATTTTTGAGCCAGCTTATTTCATTGACCTGTTTTATATTTGCATTGACATAGATAAAGAGCTAGGAAAATGCAGTCCTGGGCAGGAACAAATGATTGAGAGGGGGGAAAGATGGAAAACATTAAAACCCACTTTGCCACAGAGAACTTGCAGGCATGGAAGAAAACCTAATGAAAGATGCATGCCTTGAGAATTAAGTCCCTGCATTTATATGATATTACCTATAGCAATGTTCTGTTCTGGCTTTACTCATGCCAAAATAAACTTTTGAGATAAGTATTTTCAAAGAAAACAAGGGGACAATCGGCACCCTCCTACTAACTTGTTCGTATAGGCATGTTCGGATTATGTGAGTACAAATCTGCACCCATGTAATTTAAATATGTATGAATTACTATGTGCTGCCCTCCAGCCTCTTATCTTGCATCTTCTTGCCCAATTTAGCCACGCTTATGGACGGAAAATAGTGTGTAGATTCTTCTGGTTCTAATTCTCCCCAGATTCCAGTTCCTATTTGGATACAGGCTCCGATTTTGCCAACAGCTTCCAATTTGTTAACTTTGATCCAAGAGAAGGAATTGCTAGCTGAGACTATTCCTGAAGTAACTTGTTGGTCTTGGTGGTGTAGAATGGGTGGGAAGCAGATGCTCCTCTTCTTGTCAAGATCTGAGCAGCCCAGGCAACAAATATGGAGATAAATATACACACCATATAAAAATACATATATTATATACATATATATAATATTACATATATATACACATATATATAAATATACATATATATATTATATACATATATATAATATTACATTATATATAGCATATTTATATACTGTCCCTGTTTATGTGTGTGCATTTATGTATTGTAGATCCATACATAAAGCTTCAAGGAAATAAGAAATTCTCTGGGAAAATTCTCTGGGAGAATCGCCAGTATTTTCTCATCGTAGTGGCTTTTAATCAATATCATTTTTTAATCCCTTATTTTGACTTGTTTTAATGTCTCTGTCTTGGAGAAACTGAAGAACAGTGCCAGCCTGAAAGCTGGATAGCGTGTTAGTGACAATCTACATGTCAGGAATTAAGGTAGAGTTACCCTAAGTTTTAATTCTGGAAAATTGGGAACCCACAAATATCACGATTCTTATACTATTTCTCAACATTTCTGGCTTCTGTTAACTCACTTGGGTCTTTGGTTCAACACAAAGGCAAAAGGGAGCATGATGCTCCCTTCACGGAGAAGTTCAGGTTAGATATAAGGAAGAAGTTCTTTACTGTGAGGGTGCTGAGGCACTGGAGCAGATTGCCCAGAGAAGTGGTGAATGCTCCATCCCTGGGAGTGCCCAGGGCCAGGTTGAACAGAGCCTTGGATGACATGGTCTCGTGTGAGATGTCCCTGCGTGTCGCAGGGGGTTGGAACTTGATGATCTTAAGGTCCTTTCCCACCCAACGCATCCTATGATTCTATGATTCTGTGCCAGTCTGGCTTATGTCAGATGAACACAGCCAAATCCCTGTGGTCTAAAAAGAGGTGATGTGCTTATAAAAGGCATTATCAAGGCAATGCCCAAGACCACTTACCCAGCAGCTGTGGGTCATTAGCTGGGAATTTGGCCCCGCATAAGCAATTTAATATGTAATGTTAATATTTAAAGGTGCTTCATGGCTGCCTCAAGTAGTTCTAAATGAAGTTCAAGTGAAAAATTGAAAGCAAAAGAAAACGCCACTATAAAGAGAAAATGTTGACAGACAAGGATATTTGTGTTGGCAGTGTCACTTGATCCATTTTCAGGAGCCAAACTAAAAACTTTTTTTCACAAGGTACAGCCATAAATCATTAGAAGGAGACAACTTACGTGGGTTGCACAAGTACATCGAGAGAAAGCAGATGTGTAAATTAAAATACACACCTAAACCTGACAGAAATATATCTGGGGATGGGAAAATTTAGTGAGGACAGCAGTTTTCTGTGTTGTCATCTCTGCTACTGGTCCAGGATTGTTTCTGTCCTCTGCTGCAGTACATTATTATATATGGTTGGGCTTAGCTGTTCCTTCTGCATGGAAGGTTCTACCCTACCTTTCTTCCCTCCTCTTGGTTTCTTGCTCTTAGTAACGGATAATCTCATATAGGTCCCAGTCTTTGTTTCTTTAAGTTGCTGTTTGAATATCCATTACCAAGCCTATGTTCCATTTTTATCATCCCATACTTGTACTTTTCTGTTTCACATCCTGTCTATTCACTTCTCAAGGCCTTGCTGCCATGGTGAGCCTATATTTTTCTGTGCTACATCACAGTGTTAGAGTCATAAATATCCCACTCTAGATGGAACAATTCCTTGTTACTGCTGCCTTTGCAAAACTGTGCTTGCGCCATCCAAAGACAAACACACGCAGGACAAATTATCCGTAAACATCTTGCCAGTTAGAAAAATTGCTGTTACTGATAAACCATGCAAAACAAAGTTTTAGGCAGGTCAAGAACACTTCAGACAGAGCAAACTTGACAAGGTCTTGCAATCTCAATACAAAAAGTTATGTCACATTGCTACATAGCAATGCCTTATTGCAGGGGTACATACTTGCGCACAAGTGCGACATTGGACAAGGTTTTCTTATGTCCCATATGACCTACAGTGAGCATCACGATGACACTTGGTAACCCAGAAGGTGCTTCAGATGCCATCATTTTTCTCCCATACATGATGATGATGTCAGAGCCAGCTTTTGTTGCTCAAAAAGAACCATCTAATTAAGGGAAATCAGACTTACTCATCTTCTAACACTGTGAAGAAAGACACCTTGTTTAATTTTTTAACCCTATTATCACTGTAAATCTCAAGGAATCCACTATATATGTTCAGAGCAAATCTCTGAAGAGATAGATATTAAAATACAGCAAATGAAGGAGTCCTGTCATATAAAGAAAATTGAAAAGAAACTCAAGCATTACTAACACTGTAGAGTTCAAGCCATTCCTGGCATGAGAAGATGAACCTCTCATGAATTATTCCTGTTTGGTTTGGAGGCTGGAAATTTACTTTTTGCTTTGAAAAAACTTTGCTTTTTTGTCTCTATAATGTAACCAGTATTCTGCAATTCTTAATGAAGTTTCACTACCTCTTTTTCTTACAGTAGCATTTTCTTGATCAGATTTCTTAATATATTTATCTATTGAACTATTATGTACCTAATATAATATTTAGAATCCAATCCACCTTGCCATAACTTTTAAAGTGCTTATCATAAGCCTTTAATATTATCAAGTATTTTAAAGTGTCTGATTAGGCCAAAAATCCCAAATACTCTGATTAAACATTCGCTTGACAGCATTTTGAGTTTCAGACAACCCTTGTTTGCTTTTAAAAACTAGATTGTTTTTTCATGGGATTTCTAAATTCAGCATAAATTTATTACATATATATGAGAAAGTTACTTGTTAGCTGTCATTATTATCATTAATGATGGTAGAGTTATTAGTTGCTGGAACTGGCTCCAGCACAAACTCTATGGCTTATCAGTCACTCCTTCCAGTTCAGTGTCACCTGCAGACTTGCAGAAGGTACACTCTTCCTCATCATCCAGATCTTTAATGAAGATGTTAAACAGGTCTGGATTCAGTATTGACTCTCGGGTACACGATTAGCTGTGGGCTTCCAGCAAGACTTTACGCCACTGATCATCACCATCTGCCAGTTTTCAGTCCGCCTCACTGTCTGCTCATCTATACCATGCATCAACAGCTTTACTGTGTGAATCTTATGTGAGATAGTGTCAATGGCCTTCCTGAACTCACATAGATAATATCCACTTCTTTCCCCTCATCTACCATGCTAGTCACTTCATCATAGAAGTTTATCAAATTGGTCAAGCATGACTTTCCCTTGGTGAAGCCATGCTGACTACTTCTGATGATTTTCTTGTCCTTATTGCGCCTGAAAATGGCAGATTCCAGGATTAACTGCTCCACCGCCTTTTCAGGAATCAAGATGAGGCAGACTAGATGTCCTGGGTTCAGCAGTAGCAGTTATTTTTCTCCTTCTTAGTAGCTGGTGCAGTTATGTGGTTTTGATGTTTGGTTTGGGAACAGCGGTGATAACACCAGTGTTTTCAGTTGCTGCTCAGTAACGTTTAGACTGATCAAGAACATTCTGAGCCTCATGCTCTGCCAGGGAGGAGGGGAAGCTGGGATGAAGCAGAGACAGGACACCTGACCCAAACTAGCCAAAGAGGTATTCCATACCACAGCACATAATGCCCAGGATGTAACGGGCAGTTACCCGGAAGGGCTGGAGATTCTTCTGGGGTGGGGCTGGGTTTCGGTCGGTGGTGAGCTGTTGTATTCTCTTCTCTTGTTATTTCCCTTATCGTTATTATTATTGGTGCTAGCAGCAGTGGTTTGTGTTATACCTTATTTAATAGACTGTTCTTATCTCAACCTGTGGGAGTTGTATTCTTTCGATTCTCTTCCCCATCCCTCCGGAAGCCGAGGGAGGAAGGGGGGGGCAGTGAGTGAGCTGTGTGGCACGCCTTAAACCACGACACTAGCCTGTAGTTCTCTGGGACCTTTTTCCCCTTCATAAAGATGAATATGATATTTGCTTTCCTCCGGTTTTTAGGCGCTTCTCTCAGTCACCATGGCCAAGGACGTCCCCTTCTTTGCGTCCTTCTGCACAATCTCCTGCACAGAATTCTGCATCTGTTGGCAGCCTTTTTAAAAAGGGCTTATTGGATCAAATCCTTAAATTCTCTGTCTCTTCTTTTCTGACTGTTCTTTTCCTTTGTTGTAGAGATGTCTGTTCTTTGGGAAATAGTCTGTTTCATGCTTTACCTGCTATATTTATAATATGACCATAATTTTGTATAGGTAATGTGCATCTCAAATAACCTGCACCCAAATAAGTTCAAAGAGAAGCCAGGAATCACTATGAGAGAGGCTTAAGGAGCACATGGGGAGTAGGATCTTTGGTAGGGAAGTTGGTTAGGAGGAACAGTGGCTCTAAAACAAATCTCCACAGTTTCTAACCACATCTAAAGGCATGTATCAGGCTTTTCTTTTTCTTTCTACACGCAAATGCAATAGTGTTAATCAGCACTGTAAAAGTAGTGTGAAGTTTGCAAAGTGATGGTTGCTCAAAAACTCATCTCTGGGTTAGGAGATTGCCTCTTCTAAAGAACAAAAGACCTCTGCCACCAGATTACTTTCACAATAGAAGCAATAGATAGCAGGAAAGCAAAGAAACAATGCCACAAGAGAAGCCTGGAGTTCTAGTGTAATTTAAAGGATTAATTAATTTAAACTGCTGTCCTCCCTTTCTGTTTCAAAAATGTCAGTGTCCAAAGAAGCCTCAAGTAAAACCTGTCCATCATTTTGTAATAGTCTGTTTTCAATTCTTCAGCTATATGGCACCAGCTTGCAAACCACTGTTCCCTGTCTTGCCTTCCTTCTCTGCTGGAACTCCAGTGTGAATGTGCACTTATTTCCATTTTTGGAACCTAATCTGTCTGCCTGGCTGTGATTTATCACTACAGCTGGTCCAACAATAATTGTTCTATTTCTTTTAAGCATACTTTTATCTCCAGTAGCATTCACTTAATGAAAGCAGAGACTTTCGGTTTTAAATATGTATGGGGGATGGATACACAATGAATATTTATAGATACTTAAAATATTTAGGATGTTCAGAAATATGTTTATATTTTTTTCTCCTCAGCATAATTGCACTTTTATAGTGTTTTCAATCCTAAAGCGTTTTTTTCCTACTTTGACATTCATCTTGCTCTGCTATCCTGTTTCCTATGAATCTGTTTGACTAGACCTTTTTATAGCTGAAGACTCCTAAACAAAGCAGAAACATTTCTGAGTTCACAGGCACTCCAAGAGGTAATAAGGTCAGATGGATATTGAGGTTCTTTTTTACTTTTTCTTACAAAAGCACTTATCTGTTCTTAAGCAAAATCTCCACATATTTCCATAAATGGCCATGGAAACTTGTAGTTCTGTGAACTGTAACAGATACTTAAGAAATGTAGACTAAATTTTGTACTAAGAATAATGAACTTCAGATACCTAAATTCAACAGCAAGTGGTGATTATTTTGAATAAATTGCTTCTTTAGATAGAAGTTGAAATATGTGGGGTTTCAGTTGGGTTTTTTTCCTGATTTGTGGGCAGGATATTTCTGACCTCAGTTTAGCTCTCTGAAGATGAGATACCTCATCTAATGTGGCTCTACAAGCCAACATTCATATTTTCAGCTTTGGAGATGTCTGTGTCTTTGTTTCTCTGTATTGAAAGTGTGTGAACAGGGAGACACCCAACTTTTCAATAGCCAAAGTGAGGTAATGTTAGTCCCAGTTACAGCTCTGATCCAGAATTAACATTCCCGGGGATTTTAAACATTCCAATGGAAGGAATAGCCTCATTTCTAAACATTATCCAGACTCAGATTTAACTAAACTTTTTTTATTATTTTTATGAGCCACAATACCACAAATGTAATAAACAGTTATAGCTGTACTGACTACTTTATAATAAACAGTCCCTGATTCAATATTAGTAGAACTGCTTTTTAGAATGAAAAATGCATCACAGTCTAGCTAAACTTCAGTGAAATGAATTGTGTAGGCAGCATATCAAGAATAAAGTAACTCTTTGTCTATTAAGATATTCATTAACATGAATTTTCACAACTTCGTAAGGTATAAATAGCTTTCACTCTTTATATAGAGTATTACACATAGTTAAATCACTTATAAATATCTAATGTACATACGAATATAGACATTAATATGCATGTAATTGATGCAAGCAGATATACATGACTGGCTATTGTAAGATTAGGTGTTGAGCTAGTACTTTAATGGCACTGTATGGCCTTCAGTCCTCAAAAGATCCAATTGTATCACTCCTTCCATCCTCTTTATAACATTTTATAGTTCCAGATTTGAAAAAATGTTAATTTACAGTTTAAAAATCCAGTTTTAAACCATCTTAACCATGAGTGAAACGTTTTTATGCATTTAAATGGGATTTTATGTATTTGAATGTATTTAAATGAGATTTAAATACAGCACTTTTGTCTTACTGTTGGCATAAAGCATGGACTTAGAGATTTTGTTGGACTGGCGTCTCCACAGCTTCAATTTGTCCTTTTCAGGGTCCAGTTTTGTTTCGCATCTGTAGGCTGCCCAGCATTGTTTAGCAGAGATTTCTTCCAAGAATGATTGTTTTCCCTTGGATGAAAAAGGAAGTTCAACCAGTAGTTTCTCCATGAACATCACCAAGAAAAGCATACTGAAGAAAAGCATAAACAGACTAATGTGAGACTCTAAAGCTGGCTTGCACATGTCTCTCAGCATCCTTAATAACAGTTCCCTGCCCATCCAACAGAACAGATATTCACCAAAATGAATTTTCACTTCCAGACATGAATGGAAAAGTGCACATGCGGACTCAGTGTGCCTGGGCTGAGGAGGCATACTGCAGGGGTGAACAGCAGTTTCACAGCCATATATCCAACTGTCATGCTCAAGAAGGCAGAACACTTCAGGTTAGGGAAGAAGTGGAAGAAACCCATCCTTACAGCCACAGTAGACTGTGCAAGGCAAGGAACCAGAGACCTTTCCACCCTGCAGCTGACTTAGAAGCTGGAGCATCCTTTAGTTGCTACAACCTTTAGTTTGAAGCAACTTTTTCTTTCTTTCTTTGGTCATTCCACTGAATCCTAACTAAGAAAATAAGCTTAAATCAGTGCAGCAGAAAAGGATTTGCACTAGAGGGACACTGGAAGCTGTTACGTGATCTTTCATATCTATAACTTTGCTTTCCTACCACTCCTTTGGATGTGGTGGTGGTTGTGTGGAGGAAGGAAAGAGCTGACCCACTAGAGCTGTTGCTGAATGAATGCTGCCATCTTATCTCTGCCTGAAACTGCTCATCCCTTCAGCTGAAAAAGCTGGAGACAACTTTAAAAAGGAAGTGAACAGGCATCAGGAGGAAACAATGACATCTCTGCACTGTCCAGCAGCAGAGCAGTGAAATGCACAAGGGAGAGGATTTAGCCTGTAAGCTGTTTTTGCCATTAATCAATTCATGCTTAATGTCATTTCCTTTGATTCACTTACTCTGCTGCCAAGTAGTATAACCCTGTTCTCCTCATTCTGTGTCTCCTGACTTCACCTCCTTCTTATGGTGTATTCTACTTCTGCCCTCCACTTGCCTCCTAGAAGGCATGTGGAATAAATTAATGGAAAGCCAAATATTTTAGAGAAGAATTTGAGGCATTGGTCTGGACATCAGACTGGATACTCCTTCTGGCATGGAGCATGTCTTCTTTTGTGATCATCATCACAAAATCACCTTTGACTTTATGTTGTCTTGAACCTGAGGCACTGGCCATTACTGCAATAGCTGCTACAGTTCTGGAAAGTGCCAGAAGCTCCCCACTGAAAAAAAAGATGTTCTATTGAAATAGAAATGTTCTAGAAGGAAAGAGAGATTTTTGCCAAAATTTTCCATTGGGAAAGTTGAAATGTCTCCTCAAATATGCCACAAAAGTTTGGGAGGAGCCCATTGAAGACAATGATTCATGGAGTTATAGTTTGGCCAGGATATAAGGCTTGAAGGGAGAATGACTGCCCAGGACTACAGCTTCTCTGAAGTTCATAGCAGAGAGCAAGTGGCTCTAAGATGGAAAGTTTTGTTCTCAATCAATTCTGTCAGGGCTTTCCACTCCCTTGAAGCCTTCAGCATGGTGACTCTTCATTCTAGCTTGTGTTAAACAAGAGATAAATGTGTCATTGTCTCACTCAGCACTAGCCAGGCCACACTTGGAATAATGTGTTCAGCTTTGGTCTCTGCTATAGAAAAAAGATTTGGACAGGCTGCAGAAGGACAAGAGGAGGGTCACAAAGACGATCTAAGGACTGGGAATCTGCTGATGAAAGGCTGAGAGAACTGAATACATGGCAATACAATGGTTTTTCTTAACAACAGAAATTACTTTCTTTTTTAATCAGTTTCAATTCAAAATCAGAAATAACACCCTCCCAGCTTTTTATCATATGCAGATTACTTGATACATATGCTGTAGAGGATAACTTCTCTATCCATTGATGATATTAATAAATATCTGCTTGGTATTGTAGCATTCCACTTACTGTAAATCTGAGCCGGACTCAAGCTGCAGGACCATAATAACATTATCTGGGGATGCACAAGGATATGCCACCTCTGTTTGTAATGGCACTTCAATTCTTGCATGTTATATTTAATCAAGGAGTCTGAACTGGTATGTGACTTTTACTGTGGGTAGAGAGAAGGAACATTTACTTCCAGGAGTAGAGAATGACCAGCCATGATGGACCAGTCAGAATCTGTGCAGTCCTTCCAGGTGTGATGTGTGCTATTGCTAAAGAAAGCTACAAAACTGCTTAGTCTATACCCACTGAAGACAAAAATGTTTCTGGATGAGCAAGTACTGATGAAAGTGAATAGTTAATTAAACAGAAAAGTATGTCTGATCTTAAGGCGTTCCCACTGTGTATTTATCTCACATATTAGTATTCTTTTTCCAAAACACTGACACTTTCCTTTTGAGGTTTTGCTTTTGAAAAATAATGCAAAAGAAATCAGTGATAATTTCCTACCTGCTTGTAGAAAATGTCATCTTTGTTTTCAAACCTAATCTACCAGTTCTGATCTTTCTTTCCTTAGAGAATAATCCAAAACACTGGAATTAATTTTGCAGGTAAAGAAGGTAGATCTAAGGAGAAGTTAAGGAAATCTTTCAGTCATTGATGAAAATTGTTTTAAATTACAGAAATATCCTCCTTCAAAGAAGTAAATGCAATTAAATTTCCCTGGTATCATTAGAAGATGACATAAGGACACGAAACACTAACAGTGCTGAAGTAATTAAACAAAAAGCACAAATAAAGAAAAGCAAAACTTCTCTGTACTTACAGCAGTGAGATATAACGAATAAACAAACTTCAGGTTAATTAGTGTTCCTCTGTCACTGGCTAAGACATAGACAAAGGATGGAAGAATTTAGAATTACAATAGAAATGCATTTTAAAAGAACACTGAAGCTCATAGAAATTTTTACATCCTTGAAGGTTCACTGTCAAAAATTGCACTGCAAAGATAAGAAAACACAGAAACCTCCTAAATAGAAGACTTATTCTTAAATAGGACATAGCTAATCTTTACAAATAAGTAATGGTAGTGCCTGGAAAAAAATTCCTTTGGAAGTTTACATGGAGGTGAGATGAAGGCATCTCAATTTGAAATCATGTTATCAGCAATCTTTGTGAAAATATGCAGAGAAAGTGCAGCAAAGCTTCAGCTCACCTTCCAGTTTCCCCTTAGGTATCTACAGTAGGTATCTACAGTAGGTATCTACAGTAGGTATCTACAGTAGGTATCTACAGTATAATTCTTTGACAAACAAGCTGCTTTCATGACATTTCTGATGACTGCATTGGGGACCTACTGTTTATTTGTGCCCATGGTATTTGAACTCTTCCAAAATCTCACATTTATAAGATTATGGCTTTTGTACCCTATCCACCTTAGTCTGCTGGCTTTATACCACCTAGTTCTGGATGCCCTGTGACCAGGCCATAAGTAGCTGTCCCCCCTGTAGAGTTCACTGCTTAGTGTGAGAAGGAGAGGTCTTTTCTCCAAATCAATGTCACCCCATTAGGATGGGGATAAGAACAAAACCCAGCAGGAAGGAGAACATAAACAATCCTTCCCTGCTTTATTCTTTCAATTTCTTTCTTATTTCTATCTCTGTGATTAGCTGTAGTTGACTTTTAGACCACAGTGTCGTCTCTCACTGCTTGGCATGCGTCAATCACAGGCTTGCAACCCCCAGGGTACCGTACATCTTGATATTGCTCAATGGAAGAGAAGTTGCCTTCTGCAGCAAGAAATGCTCTGGAGAAGCACAGATCTACAGAGGAGGGGGTTGAGGGCAAGCACTCAAAACAAAACAATTCCCCCAATGAGGCATGTGGTGACACTGACTCGTGTCTTACTTTCTCCACCTGTTAATAGGAAATGAGAATTTGGTGTGTGGGGTTAATAATATCTGTTAAATTAATCCTGGCCATTAATATCCTTTCAAGGGGTGTTATATCAAATTACTGCCTTTTCTTCTTTTTTGCCTTCCTTGTTTGCATGTGTTTATTGACTGTTGACAGCATCCAACATGCCTGCTTTTAGGAACATGTCACTTCAAGTCAGCATCTGCTCAGTGTTTCATTTTTAGCTCAGGAACATATCGCTATTCAGACACAAACAAGTGATACCCCAATATCTGAATCTATTTGTGGAGAAGCATACTGAGGAATGAAGCTCCAAGAGCATCTTTCACAGGGCTTGTTAAAACACATACTGGTATTTTTGTCTCTCTTTCCCTTAAAATCACTTCAAGTTAGAGAGTATTATTGTTCCTCCAGGCCAATAGGATGCTTAGTATGTATCTGCTCATCTTCACCCTGATTAAGCAATATCCACTTCCATGCATACATGCATTAATACCCTTTCCCCTGTGATGTTTTCATTTTATATCCTTGTCATATTTTTGAAGACTAATTTCTCTAGATGCTGGAAGTTATCCCTTGACCAATGCCTAAATGTATTACAGCTTCATAAGGCGTCAAATTTGACTAAACACGCTATAAAAGAGCAGGAGAGATTAAAGGTGCTTCTGATGGTCCCATTAAAGTTCACTGTGTCAGCTTTGGAAGGTTTCTCTGCTGACCTTAGCACCCACGCTGCTGGCACATATGTGGCTGCTTAAAACAGACTGAAGCAAAGTTCATGTGAGGTTTTTTAAAAGAAGCAAAAATGACAGCAGAATAAAGAGAGTGATCATAAGCCAATAAAAAAGTTACTGCAATTCTAATTTCTCTATTTCAGTCACTCATTGGTCTTTTCTGGCCTTGTATTTTCACATTATGACCAAAGTCTTGACTTAAGAAGGATTTAAAATACCCAGTTTCAACTACATACATTGTGCTCCAGCTTCTTAGGTAACTTTAGTCAAGACATGTAGCTGTTGTGTCTAGGAGCTTTCACGTGCAAAATGAGGACAACTATGTCCCCATGTGACAGAATATAATCCCATCAATAAGCAAGTGGTGCCCCGATACTGAGGAACATGTGGGGACCATGATAGCATTGCCCTTTCACAGATCAAGACCTGTACGCATTCATGTTGGTGGGGGAGGACAATGTGTCTCTATTGCATTCATTTGGCAAAAGACACAGAAATAAATGCCTCAGTTCAGGCAGGTACTTTCAAAATGCAGGAGCAGAGTTCAGCCTATGTCTTGTCATGTTGACCAAGAACAGACTGCACAACATCTACACCATTTTGCTGTGCTTTACTGACCATCAATTGCTCCTTCTGTTCCTCACCCCACTAATCAAACAAGTGACAGGTAATGCAATGTAGTTACCAACTCTCACCACCACAGTCAGCATCACGTAATTCATGGGCTTCACTATCATGTCTGCTTTTGTATGTTCTCCAGACTTCTGGTTATGCCTGGAAATCGGACAAAATTAATCAGGCTTTAAGGAAATATATGAGGGGAAGGAAACAGTGGTGGTAAAGAAATCTTTCCTTTTTGAAGTAACTTCCCACATGGGATTATATAATTGCTTCTGATAGCAAAGGGAAGAGTACATGACCTTTCCAGCTCTTTGTTCCTGAAATGTTTGACAACTTAACTGAATCAGTGCTAGCAACAGGAGTTTAAGATAAAAATAGAAAGTAGTCTTCTCTCTAGCTTAAACTAGGAGGTGCTGAGGCATCTTCCCAGCATTGAAAATAGGATTTCTGTCAATGACATATGACTTGTGTCTACCTTGCTTCTTCTCCTTCTAGAGCTGATTTAGAAAATATGCTCAGGCAGGTGATGTTTGCAGAAGAGATTCAAGCCCCAAAATACTCAGTAGTGAAATTGGTATAATCTGCTTATGCATCCATCTTCCTATCAATTGGGAGACACCTATAGACCCATTGATCTTTCTACTGCCCACCATGAATGCAGATAACTGCTGTGGTTTTCCTAATGCCACTACCCTGCTGTAGACAGGCAGAAAAAGAGATTATACTCACTGGTTTAAGCCCAGAGAAGGGCAACCGAGCTGGCGCAAGGCCTGGAGCACAGTGTGATGGGGAACAGCTGAGGGACCTGGGGGGCTCAGTCTGGAGAACAGAAGGCTCAGGGAGGACCTGATGGCTCCCTACAACTGCCTGACAGGAGGATGGAGCCAGGAGGGGGCTGGGCTCTGCTCCCAAGGAACAAGGGATGGGACAAGAGGAAACGGCCTCAAGCTGTACCGGGGGAGGCTTAGATTGGATATTAGAAACAATTCCTTCCCCAAAGGGTGTTCAGGCATTGGAACAGACTTCCCAGGGCAGAGGTGGGGTCACCATCCCTGGAAGTGCTCAAAAAACATGAAGACAGGTCCCTTAGCGACATGGTTTAGTGTTGAACTTGGCAGTGCTGGGGAATGGCTGGACTTGATGATCTTAAAGGTCCTTTCCAACCTGGTTGATTCTATGATTCTATCTTCTGTGTGAAAGAAAGAGAGAGAATATGTAAAACGTAAATGGTAGATTTCAGCCATGTGGAAAGCTGGGAAAGAAAATCTCTACTGAAAACATATAGCTCATTAAAAGTTTGGAAAACAAGGCAAGCTATTTTGCTGTCCAGGGTTGATGTTAATTAAGTGATGACACAGACAAATGCTTTTTCTTTCCTGGATATTTATCTTTATTGCAGGTGGATGGACAGATATTACAGTCAGCTCCTTGGGGATACCGCGTGGAAGGAATCAACACAATTCTTGCACTTTGTCCATATTTCTATATATATCCTATTAAAAAAAGTGACATCAGCCCTTCCTCCCCCCCCCAAGCATTTTCCTTTCTTTTAATTGGATTGGATCACTTTATATATATGTAGATGCATGTTTTGTTCCCTAACATCAGGTGAAGTCTATGAGTGCATGAATCCATCATATCTCTCAGCTTTTGTTCCCCTCACTGTGCTGCTGATTAATTTTAATTAACTTAATCTAAGATGGTGAAACATTTTGCAGATACAGGTGGCACATCATTGTTACTAATGCTGTCAAGGCTAATTGGAGTGTTGTTGCATTCTAATATTGCTTTGAATTTGTCAGCTTCTTTCAAGTCCATATAAATAAGTACATGGATTGGATTGCAGAGCAGGTAATGAAATAGCTTTTCAAATCACGTCTCCAAGCACTTTTTTGTCTTACCAACATTAATAATCTAAAAGATCTTTATTTTCCTTTTCTTTTTTCTCTTTCTGCTTCTGTGGTTTTAGAAGTAGACTTTTCCCTTTTTAGAGTCTTAGAAACAGAGAAGCTAGAAATGCCTTGGAGTCCAGTGTTTTAAAACATTACTGTTTCTTTTATAATTTACAGCAGATCCCCTGTCCTACCCTTACCCTTCTCCCAGTTGTTAATCATTTTGCACTCTGTAAAAAATGACATTTTAACTTTACACTTCTCTATGGATACTCAAAGATCCGATCCAACACAGCAAACGAGCACAAGCTTATTTCACCCCTTTGAGCAAAATTACATTTAAGACGCACTTAACTTTAAGAACATACTTAAGTCTCAGAAAGTGCTTTGTTGCTTGGGGTCAGAGTATAAAAACATTTAAAAAGTAGCCTTACTAACAGAAAGGTTTTGGAAAAGGTCCATCTGGAAGTATATACATCTCAGTTTCTCTGTAATAAAACAAGGGTGAAAAAACAAGGGGATTATTTTTTCCTCTGTTTATTTACTATTGTTGTACCAGTTTTTTTATCTATCTTCTTTCTATGAGGTTTAGTCAAACACAAAAATGTGAAGGTTTTTTGCTAGTTATTTAAACAATGCTGGAAGGGAAAGACTGGAATCCCATTACCATGCCTGAGCCTTAACAATCATACATGTTGCAAACATCAAAGTCTGTCTTTAAATCACTCAAGCTGTGATTCATAATTTATAAGCAGAGTACATCTTTCACAATTTGAGTGAAGAAAGAGATAACAAGATGAGAAATTGGGCAATACCAGCTTTGCCAAAGAAGAAACCAAGTAGGTCTAAGATGTAGATCTCAGACAAGAACCCAACTCACTTGAACTCCAAATAAGCACTCAGCCCAAAAGCCCTTATGTTGCAGTCTATTGCATATGCATTTCCCATTCAGTTATCTATTTTGGTGGGATAAAAATAGGGTAAGAACATAACTTTTTCTGAACCGTAAAAATTAACTCCTCGTTACATATGTTGTGTTTCAGTTGAGGTAGGAAATCTTGAAGATTTTATCAAAATTTGTCCCAAATATAATATGTCTGCCCCAATGAACCCATTTGCAGTGGCTGACATTTTACAGTAGAATGTCATGGGAATGGAAAGAATTGCCTTCCCCCTCTTTGCTTATTTTTCTTTCTCTAAAGGAGCCTGAGAAAGCAAGCCATTTCTATGTCCTTTGTCAGGTGGATGCACTTGTTGCACCATTAGTTCAATGCCAGACTTCCAAAGAAATCATCTTTCTGCAGGCAGCGGGAGAAACATTACTAGAGAATAATTCAGAACTGGAGAAGGAGCTTTGTTTCTATCATCTGCACCAATATTATACTTGTAAATACAACTATTTACAGCAATACTTGTAATAGGAAAAGATTCCCTAGTACCCCAGATAAGTCCAAATAACTCTTGCCCCGATGACTAGCAATATTAGTTACTATTTATTTTTCATCTTTTTCTGCTAGGATGCAGCTTCCATCCAGTCCCTGACTCCAAGTTATGAAAGCTAGGATCAGTGTCCTGCTGTGCATGGGCAGATTTTAAATGCCAGAAAGCAGGCTTAAGTCTGCAATATCTTCTCAAGGCATTCAAGAAGGCATCAGCTCTTAATTCCTGCCATGGAATGAGGTTTTAACTCGAGAGAATCTTTTGCCCACTCAGAGACAACATCTCATAAATCAGCTGTTTGGAAAACTTCTGTGTTTTAGAGAGTCACTGTCTCCTTTTTCTCCCAAATTCTAATTAAACACGAACATGGGTTGCCCCGTTGACAAACAAGGCGATGCAACACAAAAGCTGGACCCACGTTTGATTTCAGCAACCAGGAACATGATCATCCACAGGTTTGGCTTATTCAGCACACTAGCAAAAACTGAAAGTTTGAATCAATTTTTTTCCATTAGCACCTGTGCAAGCTGCTTGCTTTCTTTACCATCACCACCTTGGTACTGTTCCACCAGCTCATCAAAATCCTTCAACAGAAATGCCACTTGCAGCATATGCAGAAAGTGGTTAACTTTCAACCTGTATTGCTGTTTTAATTTCCACATACTATCAATTCAGTTAATTTCCAAATTGCTTATTTTTGCAAGTGATGAGGTCATGCTGATTAATTTTTCTAACAAAACTAATTTTCACCTCTTCAGATCTTTGAGTTTTGCTCATGTTAATGGTTCTGAAAGGAAAAGGCTTGTCAAAGGCGTTAGTTGATCTCAAGATGCATAAAATCCCAAAGGAGATTCATTTATATTTATTTTAAAGGCATAAGGGAGCAAATGAGTCTGAGATAATTGAAACATAAAATCAATGATAATTGCCTTGCACTTAAGAGCATATCCCAGACATTTTGTTTGTACCTTCAGTGATATTCTAGGCAATGCTCATTCTATTGCATCTTTCCTTCTAGCTCTTTGCAATATGCTTGTAAAAATTATTTCCTTTAGAGGGTTGACTTTGTTCCTTTTTATGGCACCAGATCCCTTTCTGTAACAACCTTCCTTAACTTTGTCTATTCAAAAAGCAGTAATTATATCCAGAAGGAAACATTTAAACTCCTCCAAGAATCCACAAAAATTAAAATGCTTTATAGTTGTAGGTGCTTCCTCTTGTTTGGTTTGTAGTGAAGTTAATCCCTCCACTTGCTGCTTAGTTCTGAAATTGCTGTGAATATTTTTTGATCCCTAATTTGTCTTTATACCAATTGTTCTTGAGCCCCACATACAGGGGTATCAGGGCTCATGTGAACTCATGAACTCATATGAGTTTTGGCACCTGGAGTAGTTGTGATGTAGCATAATCCAGGGCTTGATGGGGTGGGTATTCAACACTAGCCAAGGGCCCCTTCCACCCCTCATCTACAGCAGAAATCAACTCCTTCACCATCATAAAATGATAGAATAGTTAATGTTGGAAAGGACCTTAAGATCATCTAGTTCCAATCATAATTTACTTAATAGGACAAATCATTACCAGTCATGGTATATATATGGTATCATGAGATAAATCCAGCTGGCTGCTAAACTACAGTGCCCAAAAAATCTTTCCAAAATTCAGCTTTTCTTGTAGGAGTACTTGAAGCAACCAAATGCAATCTGCTCTGACAGGCAGCTGCCAGCACCCCATTCTGTTATCCATCATTCTGGCTAAGCAGCAGAGTGCCCTCATGAGACACCAACCTAGGTAAAGAGAATAGTGTTTGGGGTTTTTTGCTGCTTGGCTACATCTCTCCCACTTTTCAGATCTTCGAGCACTCATAACCCAGGAAGGAATGGGAAATCAGTGCCTATTAGGAAAAAAAAAGAGCAGTAGAAATTATTGTACGATAATGAGGATGTTAGCTTAGCTCTCCTAGGATAATACATCTGTATAGCATCTTTTATATGTGGTAGAATGAAAGTACATGGGACATTAATGGAGTTTACCATAAACAATGTAATTGTGAAATCATGCTTGGGTTTATTGACTTCTGCACACTGGAAGGCTGGATAATTCCTAGTTGTGGACACTCTTCTGCTTCTAGATGAGGGTTGTGATATTGCAAACACAATCTTCCTCACATGAAGACATGCAATTCCTATGTATTCCCCATCTGCGCTTGTCGTCACTGCTGAACCAGTTTGTAAAGGAGAACGTACTCTACAGAACAATCGTAGTTAAAGACGGGAGTTATTGGGAACTCCTCCATTATCTCTGTTTTATTAAACATGATTTCTCAGAAGGCAAGAGGATTTTGTCTTGTAAAGCATTCATGCTCCACAAAGCATTTATGTGGCTCTACTTTCTACAGGTGAGGATGGACACGTAACAATAAAGCTGAGGCTCCAAATTGCTTGACATCTGTATGAATCTACATAGTCCTCTCAAACATCCATGCTAAGAGACTACCTAAAACTGCTATTTAACACATAATCTGAAACTATCACTCTATTTGTTTGGTACTTTCTGTAGTTGCCTTGGAAAATTGCATGTTTAATTTCCCCTGCTTGATTATACTTGCATAAGGAGAGGAAAATCTGACAGAGACACCAGCTTTAGTTCATCGGCTCACACTAAGATGACATGAGTTTCCACCCTGGAGATTGTTTCTGCCACAGCTGCTCCATCTGTTCTCGTTTCTCACCCTAAAACCAGCTATGGAGGAACTGTCATACGCAGCATTTCATCAGCACTGCCTTCCAGCAACTGAAAGATGTTGGGGACTGAGACGGCTTCAGCTGGAAACCTTTCTTAACTACAGCTTTGTAAAGTCAAGGCTGAGAGCTATTGCCCCAGAAAAAAAATCCCCTGATTGTGTCTTGATTTATGGGGAAAAAAATGTCATCAGATTTTGCATTTAGGAGAGAATTAATCTGCTGCCTGTGTTGAGTGATAAAGGGAGCCTCAAGGGGGAAGCTGCAGCAGACAATAACAACAATAAAGCTTTTATAAAGAATTTAGGCCTTCTTTTGGTCAGCTTCTGAGACACATGCACAAAACTTTTAGTTTGAAGGTCGATACGATAGCCTGACATAACTAGGTAAACTAAGGACCTCATCAACTGTATACAGTACTTTTTCAGCTACAAAACATCTTTGAGATACCTGATGGCTTCATCTACTCACCCCATTCGCCAAAGAGCAGAGCCTTTTCAGTTAAACAAGAAGCCACTTGTTTAAACAAATAGGCGTAACAAGAAACTCCTCTCCTCCCTGTGCTGGACTTGTGGGACTTAAATGGTTGCTTTCTGTGGTGGAAAAGAGTGATTTAAACAAAAGAAAAACACTCATGAGGTCAAAGGAGAATGCAGTTGTCTTGGAAAAGAACCCCAAACAAATAAATAGGTGCATAAGTACACAAATGAGATTATAATGAAATGGAGATAAACAAAAATAGAGACCTAGCCAGAGGATACTCCACTGGATGGACACATTTTTCAGTATTAAAACAAGACTTCCCCATACATTTCCAGCCCCAAACTCCCAGTTTTTTGTTAGTGCTTGCTCAGGTTTGGATGGGTTTCTGTGTTGTGCCTGCCATAGAAAGCACTGAACACAGCAACCCAGTATTCACACCCTCTTTTCATCCTGGGTATCCTAAGCTTAAAAAACTCTCAGAGCTACGTCTGCAAGGTTCATCTCCATTGACACCATGGAGCTTTACCTCTCAGCCATCGCTTCCAGAGCCTCTCTGTCTCCCTTTATACAGGATGATCCCAGAATCAGAAGCTAAGCACTCTGATCACAGGATGCCAAATGCTTTAGAAACACAATAGAGATATATGTATCAATCAGAACGCAAATAAGAAGATAAATCTGAGCAGGTAAATAACCACAGGGATATAGCTCTGCCTAAGTGCACAGATTGAGAGGGATTTAATTGTTTATCCTTTTAACCATTGCCTCCACAGTAATTGATATTCAGGTCTCTGAAAGGGTTATTTTATTAAATATCATCTGTCTGTATTTTCTGCATGGTTTTCTATATTTTTCTTTCAACAACACTGAAGGAGTATTTTGTAAATCTAGCAGAAGTTCTGCCTTCTGTTTCCATCAAGTATATGCAGCAATAAGTCCTGGTAATTAAGCAGCTCCATTAGCAGAGCATCATGCTGAAGTCAAAATGCTACCAAAAGTTGTAGAACAAACTAAAATCTTTCATCAACATTACTTTGATTAGCCTTTAATTAAATGTTTCTTGGAGGTGGTCAGAATACAGTCTTTCCCAATATTACATTAGGACACATGCTGGACCTTGGCATGGTCTCAGAGAAATGACCTAATTGCTTAATAGACTGAAGTTCTCTCAGACTTTAAGAACTTGGATATTGGTATCTGTTTTGAAGTGGAATTTTCCACTGGATTAAATAGCCCTGTAAATCCTGCTTTTTTGTCCCCAGTATGATCAAGTCAGTTCTCACCATCTTTGCAATAAGCTAACTGGTACATGAAGACCTTCACTGAGAGAAATATCTTGCACCTTCTCTGTGATTTGCACATCCTTTATAAATGGCTGGCACTCCAGAGTTCTTGTGGCATCCTTGTGTCTGCAGTTTCACAGTGTACAGGTCAAGTCCTGTTTCTAACCCAGCTCAGCAAACCTTTTTGAATAAACCCATGGGCAGTGTTACCTTCTGGCCACAAAATCTGATTGGGAACTCAATTTTCCTCTTACAAGTCTATTGGTTAACCACGCACTTCATCAGGATTAGGTTTATAAGTTCTTGTAGAAGTCTACAGCCTTGCTGGCACCAATGCTAACATAATCTATACAAAGACAGTAAATAAATCCAAGCACAGGATTAAATATTCAGCTGAAATACCATGCCGTGAGCTTTTCTTCTTTTTAACCTTGAGTAGCCCATAAATCTCTCTTGAGGCATGCCTTTGCTTCCTTGTTAAGATGGCCAGCCATTTCATGTCCTGGGAATGCTTATCCCTTTGCATTTTGCAGTAAAAAGCCTGTCCTTGCCTAATGGCATCCACATGAAGAGATCCTGTATTTTGTAAACAAATGACCCAGTATTTTGCACCACATCAATCCATGCATCACAGTCTAAGCTATTATTAGGAACAAGGCTGTAGTTTATTAGCAGCACAAAAATTGGATGATATTGGATCAATAATGCTGGGATCCCATTAGAAACCCAACGCTACCTGTAGAGCTGGCTCCTCTCAGCCAGGACACAAAATGTAAGTCCACTGCCTCAAGCAGAAGATGTCAGTTAAGTATTCCTGTTTCTTCACTAAACAGTCTTTATGCCTTTATCAAGACCAGAATAAGGAAATACTCTTTCCCCTATCTCCTTTTCTACCTCTTTCTCTAATAATATTTTCTGCTGTTTTATGTCTCACAACAGGAAATTTAACCAGCTTACCAAGAATACATTTCTCTCTTCCATTGGACTGCACAGGCCAAGATTCAGTGTTTAGAAAAGACATAATTACGCACTGATGATATCCACCTGCTGGAAAAGCTTCTCCAGCCTTTTCCTAACCAATTCTTCCACTCTGTGTGTCTGTTTTATCTGTTTTAGGTGGTCACTAAGCTGGCCTTGTCAGCCATAAACTGCAGAATTAGAAGAGGGAGTAGAGGCAGTTCATTAACAGAAGAATATTGGGTGAGGCATTTTTACTGCTTGAAGAAATACAGTTTAGATTACCAGGTGTGGTGCTTCCTCTCGGAGCTTGAGTTCAGGCAGACAAAGTCACATCAGAGGAAGCATTAATCAGAATAATTCTGCGTGAAGCAGAATAATGAGGTGGATGGGCTGTTCCGCAGGCATTGCTACGGGAGCTGTGAGCTCTGGCGCATGGACCAGACCTGGCTGTTAGACACAGTTACCAGAAGGCTTCCAGAGCAAACACTGGTTTGCATACTGAGTTCAGAGAGGATTATGTAGTAGGGTTGCAGCAATTTTAAACATTCCTTTTCTGCAGAATTTTGTTCCAGTTCTTCATTTTATGGAAGTCATTGGCTCATTGCATCCCTGCATCCACATTGAGAAGGCTAGAAGATTTGCATGGCTAAGTTTTGAGGACAGATTAGTGTCACGTAATGCAAATAAAAGGGGAAAAGAGATGCAAATCAGCTGCTAGCTGTCATAGAAGGAAAAGGTACTCACCATGATACTCTGATCCTCACCATGGTGGTTTCTCCAACTCAGGGGTGGCAGAAATGAGTTATCATGTAGGAAGTTTTCTTCTACTGCCACAGCCACATTTGTCCTGCAGCACTCTTCAGAAGATAAACCACCACAACTTCCCCTCATGCTGCAGCAAGACACTTAATGCACTATGCTAAATTCATGCTAATAAGGCTAAAACCAGGAAGACAGCTTGAGACAGGCAGGGGCACAGAAATCCCTGTCTGCAGGCAGACAAATCTGAGCAACACCAGAACTTTATATTGTTGGAAAAATATTTACTCAAGCCAAACTATTTCCTTGTCACTCGTTTCCTCCATCCCAGAAACAGATTTGCTGCATGATACATGGAAATCAATGCCATGTTGGTATTCATCACTCATTGCCCTGCTTCTACTTGAACTGCCATTTCTGGGCCATAAATATTTCTAGTGAAGAGATGAAGCTCTGGGTTTCTTCCTTTTTCAGCCACCGAGGTCACTAAGAGCTACTCTATTTGCAGCCATTATTTCATCTGCCATCCGTTCTGTTTACCGACCTTGAAACTATTTCACATTAATTCTTAGGGAAGGTGTGTCCTTTGCTACTTTGGCATTTACTTACTGTTAATAGGGTAAATGCATGGTAAGTATTTTTAAAGAATTTTTCCCCTTTCATACATTCCTGGATAACAATTTTATTACAGGGCTCCCTCTTTCATCTGTGTTATCTGTTTTCCATGGACAGAGGCCCTTCATCAAACCAGATAATTTTATTTGCTGAGAGATGCTTTTTGTACAAAACCTGATGTCTAATTTATGAGATAAGCTGGACTGACAACAAAATGACCTTCTCCCTCTATCTGGTTATTAAATTGTTTGTGATCTAATAAAATGCTGGTAATACACTCCGTTTCAGCAGGGCTTTAATTTCCTACCTGGCATTTAGATCAAAAAGAGTATGGATTCAGGGAACAAATTTGTCACGGGCTAAAATAGACTTGAGCTCAAAAGCTGAGCTCTGCTACCCCCTGAACACCTCAGAGCAAGAGTGGTTTGCAGCCGCTGCATTTGACTCTAAGAGGGCAACAACTGCTGACATAGAGTCAGCAATGCAGGATTTCCCTCCTCCTTCACTGTAGTGTTGCATTCGGTTAACTGCTGGATGTCTAAGCACAGTAAGGATGGATGTGGACGCATACTACACAGAGATCTGCCCTGGTCCTCACTGTAATCTTGACCACAGCTATTCGTGAGACTGCATTAAAGGAAATCATATTTCTTTCTGTCATCTCCGCCAAAACCAAGTCTTGCTGAATGATTCTGAAGTAAGGATTCAGTGATGCATGAGTCCTCACTTTTCTGTCTCTCTCCAGGCATCCTCAGAGACAGCATCATCACATTATCCAGCCGCTTTGTTTCTATCAATAGAGTCACATAGGCAAATGTTCAAGCCTATTCTCAAAGCCAGACTTCACTGCATTCCCTGTTCACTACTTTCCAGACAAACATGGGCTTAGGAAGAGAATTAACTTACTATCTCAGAGCAATACACATTTTCATGAAGGAGGAAAATAGGATATGTCTGTATGAAGGTGTTTTCCTGTATACTGGCAAGTCTCACAATATTTCTTTAAAAGCAAAAAAGATCTGTTCACTGCTTTTACCAATGTACTGAATAAGCATCTCTCTAGAAAATCTGTATTTTTCTACAGAAATAAAGGTACAGAATGAACATAAACAATTTTCAAAATTATGGGAATATAATTTGTAGCGAGCAGAATTCTCCACCAGGAAACTGTACCCGGGGTCTGTAATGTACACTGAATCAAAGGATGTAGGGGCATTCTAACAGTCTTTGCTTCCTAACTAATATTGAAAATCCAGTCTTTTAGTAAATGATGAGGAAAATTGAGTGGGAAAACCTGAGAGGGAATAAACCTCACTAGCACAGAAACACCATAACATATCTCAGTAACTGTGGAAACTTACCTCAGTGAAACCTTAGACTTCTTTGACTTCTTCAGTCTTCACCCAGCCACCTATTTTATGTCACTGAATATAACATGCAGTGCTTTCTAGTAGAAAAAAAGTAGGGGAAAAAATTAGGGGCATGTAACAAAGGCACTGTATATGAGAAAAAGAAAGGGCAGCTGAGTGCTGTTAGAAAGTTTATAAAGTCCTAATTACTGTAGGAACACCCAATGCATAACTCAGCTGAGAGCTCCTCGAGGTTTACTTCTCACTATAAGATTCTTCCACTGGGACATCAGTGAAGGAAAAGGAAAAACCTTTCCAAGGTACACCTTAGTGCTGGATTTTATAAAGCTTTGATATGGGACCTTCTCCCCTTTCAGGTCTGTTTTGTGTGATTGCTGTATCTATCTGTGAATTGTGTGTTAATTTTACATCAATAGTGTTTTCCATTCTTTCCAGAATATGTATTTTATCCAAGCTTATTTATGTATCTGCTAGTTTCATGATGTTTTCTTCCCCTGCCCTACTTTGCGTGTGTGAATTTGCTTCTTTCAAAATAAATAGAAAACCCCCAAACCATAAAAGGTTCTGTATGTAGCAGAGAGCAGCAGCATTGTTTGTCCTCTTGAAAAGAAACAAAAACATTTAGATCTCATTTACAACTGTAAAGCCAGAATAACAACACTGATGAAAATAGGGAGGAACCGTATGTGATAGAAATATTGGTCACTGGGTGATGAAAGGTAAAAAGCATCTCAGAAAGGTGTTATGTGTGGTAAGAATGAGGGGCAGGAATCCTTTGAGTTACTCATTTCTTTCACAGCCACGCAGAGGCACCCTGCATCTGTGACTTTGTATTGCAGAAGAACCATGATGAAGTGAACACTGCATATTCTCTCTTTTGGTAGACAACTGAAAGGAGAGTTTACAGATATCATCCATAAGCTTTAGACTTATAGAGTTATATCTACATTTGTAAACCTTGTCTTGGAGTCATCTCTGGTCCCCTAACTGTTCTCCAGTCCCAAACTTGATGCAGTTGTGTCCAAAGATCTAAGGAATGTTTGCCTTATTCAGAACTCTTCCCTGGTGGGACCAGACATGGCCAGTGCCAGCCTTTGGCTTCTTCTAGGAAATTCTTGGAGAACATCTTCATCAGCTGTAGATTCACCATGGGGCATACTGTGAGCTGGGTCTTACCAGTTGTTCTGCCTGACTGTCTAGTTTACCACTATAATCCAGTTGTGCTATTTGGTCATGGTATGAACCTTTGTGGGGGATGGCCAGAAGCAATATTTCTGATTCCTATGGAACTTCCAAAATTGTTTAAAGATTTATGGACAAAAAAGCTCTCAGGAACTACAAACTCACAATGAAAAGGAAGTATTCACTTACCTTTGTCTGCCAGTATGTATTTTTTTTAACTCCCTAACATCTGAAATTTGGAGGGCAGCTGAGGAATTTAAAGTAACCATTAACTCAGGTAACAGTTTTACCAAGTTTTGATTCAAATTCCAGAAGTTGTTTTCTTTTCCACTGTCGGCAAAATCTGTGGCATCGCCTATAGGCAGCCTGTTAGGTGTTATGGGAGGAAACGTGGAGATTTCCATTGCACTTTGCACAAGTGGGAACTGAAGCTCTTTATTCTGAGGGTGGTGAGGCACTGGCACAGGTTGCTCAAAGAAGTGGTAAATGCTCCATTCCTGGCAGTGCTCAAGAACTTCATCTGTCAGATGCAAAAATAGAAGGTTTGTATCCTGACTTATGTCAAAACCAAACTTGATGCCACCACTCATTATATCAGTTCTACAGAAAAACGTTAAGTTGTCATGGTATGTGAGCATTCTGACTTCGGCAGATGAATGAAGGGATAATACCTGCAGCTAAAAAAACAGGAAGGCAAAAGGACTGATGAAAGAAATGTTGATTAATTCCTTGAAGGTTGCCTTATGCCTTTAGTTTGCTCTTTTGGAAGTGCTCTTAATCTCAATGAAGCTTGAGTTTCATTGAGTATAAATGACATTGCAAGTGGAGAACTCTGGAGCCATGCAGGTGCTGGCGTGCTGGCTCTGCATATTTTATCTGGAAAAGGGACTAATATATGCATTTCTGGTGAAGACAGCACTTACATCTCCTGGTTTATTACTACTTCTTACTGCCTACAGCTCTACTACCTGTGTCAGGGAACATGTGGAGCAAAGGAAGATAAGACTTTACAGAGTGATAATTCACACAAGATTTCTTAGGAAGCTTGCACTCTCATATAGCACAATAAACTCCACTCAGATCTTCAGAGTGCTAGAAAGGTTCAAGGGCTCGTCATGATGATGAAGGAAGCATTGCAAGTGTAAGCATGACTTCATGCCTTTTTACTGCTGCTTCACCTAAGTATGAAGTGGCACTATTATGCCATTTATTCAGGTCTTGTCAGCACTGGGTCAGTTGAGGGAGTTACCATAAGAGTGATGGAAATATGAAGAATGCATGTAAGGCTCATATAGTGGCAGCATATTGTCTCACCTGCTGTGATAATGTAATAAAAATCAGAGATCAAGGAAACTTAGTAGATGGTATAGTAGAGGTCTGTTGCTTTATTGCCTGTAGACTATTGTATGAATTCTTTCTTCAAGGTATCAAGCAATGGACAGGTTCTCACCCTTTCCATGGTCAATTATTTCATTTAAGAATAACGAGCGTCCTCACTGTTAGGGCATTTATTGTATGATTCATCTCACCTAAGTTTAGATGCCTATAATATAAAATCTACTGCTGAGCTTGTCACCCTTGACTACTTCTGTAATAAATGGACAGAAATAGGTGTTTTAAGGGCTTTATTCATCTGCCCTATGACCTGTGTTAGACCTTAGGAAGTCATGACTCTCATCATTAGCTCTAGGGATTATATTAATTATCGCTCCACTGACTGTCAGGCGAGTTTAGGTTAATGGGGATGTCAATGTTTAACGGTTTGAAGAGTATTCCTTTCTAACTAAAGATGTCCTTTACTCCTCTCATCCTATTATTATGACCTCAAATACATATCGTACACCAAAGAGCACTGAATTTTGAGGACCAAATGGAAAGAAGGGGTCACCTTCTTCCCTAGGACAAAAGCCACATCCTAGGAGCATCTGGCCATTTTCCACCTTACAAATCTCCACTTATTGCAAATGCAAGTCCAAAAGCAAAGTCCTCAGTCTCTCCTGTTTGCTTCCTTAGGCATTTTGTTATTTATGTTGGTTTTGGTCTTTTAAAATATTTAAATGTCTCAAATTAACTTGTTACAGTGCATTGAGGAGGCTGCTTTATAGCTTGTGGCATTTGGGGGTGCACATGGTACATTTTTATCATCCATGGTATGATGTCCATTGAACTCAATAAGCAGCATGGTCCCTTCTGTTACTGAGGTGTGAATAAACTCCCATTCTAGCTCTTAAATGTGTAGATTTTACCCCAGGCACCTGCCAAACAAAATTCTCTGTACTTTTCCCCCTCTTTTTCCACTAGTGATGGCAGAATTTTCCAGTTCACTTATCCTGAGCTACTTAAGGGCTCACTGGAAAAAAATCTCTCCAGCCTTCTTCAAGCCAAGATATACTGCCCTACTAAACCAAGTGCAGATACCTTGAAAGTCATGGTATTCAATGGCCCTTTTGAAGCCAAAACCAATGCTATTTCCATAGGAAATTTATTCTGATGTCAGAGTGCACAGGGAATTTATTCTTTTGTCAGTTTTATTCCTTTCAGCTTTATTAAAGCGTAAGTGGTTTTCACAGGGTTATGGCATGTTTGGCAGTTTCATGTGTGATAAAACATCATTTCTTTACACTCTAATTCCTTAAACAATTCAAATTTATCTCTGTGTGTGTGTATGTGTGTGTGTATTTTTCCTTACATACATGGAATATACATGAATATGCATATATATACACACAAAGCCTTTTCTTTCCTGATTCAATCAGCGCACCCCCAAACACTGATTTCCTCTCTGTTGTTTTTTTCTGATTTTGTCTGTATACTTTTTCTTTTGCTTTAATTTAAAGTTAATGGAATGCTGCTTAAAATACCTGGAATTTATGGCCCTGAAGAGAGAATGCCGTTGTTAATCTACAGCAAAGGTACACTGCAGGAAGTTACAGCCCAGTATAACCTGGAAGGAACAACTGCAGAATGGGTGAAGATGCTCAGATTTAAGACTTGTTACCATTCAGACCACTAAAGCTACTGACAAGGTGATTCATCACTGAGACTCTTAAGTATTGTTAATTGATGGCAATGATCATGATTTAGCTTCCAGTGACTGAGGAACTAGGGTTTCATTTTCCTCAGCCTCATTTCTTTTATGCACTGATTATATTCTTCATATGAAGAATATTTTATGCACTGATGTAGTCTTCATATGTTTTGCAGTCATGGAAATGAAAGGTTAGCCTCTTTACCCATACCTCTTACCACATAACAGTATAATGGCTCAGTGGTCCTGGACATCCTACGCTTCCCATCATCAGATGCTGAAGACCTCTGTCAGAAACTGTGAGTGCTTTGCTCCTGGCAAGGATGAGATCCTCACATGGTGCAAAATGAAAGATATTAGAAAATAAAAGTATTTCATGGACCAGTGGTCTACGTAGGCAGCAAACCTTCTCCAACAAAAGACAGGAATGACTGGTTTGATAAAGCATACAGTAAACAGCAACACAGTAGTCCTCCCACCTTCTGGCAGGTGACTCCTGCATGCACAAGTTACATGGAGATTTCAGTGTTTAGCAGCCAGCCACAGTTTTACGTGCTCTGAGTCTGTTCAGTCCCTTACAAGGGTTTTTTTTTGTACTTAATTCTGTGAGAAAGAGATGCATATGTCACTTGAGTGCTGCCTGGGAAATTACTTCTCATTGCTTGGTCTGATTGTTTTACTGGTCCACCCTTTATTCTTGCAATGAGCAAGGCAGTGAATAATTATTTCCTGATCCTGCTCTTTCCATCATTCAGAAGTTTATAAACCTCTGTCACATCCTCTGTTAATCATATATTTTCCAGTCCTATCTTTTAAGTAAGAAAAACCAAGACTGTAAACTCATTAATACTTTTATATAGCAAAAATAAAGTAAGCTAAGGAGCTTCATTTGGGACAGACTTTCTGGACAGAACCATCTCCAGACATCCTGAGTAGATCTGATGTTGTTTCACAGCATTCACACTATATGCAATGACAGTTGTGATGGTGTTACCTGGTGTCCTGAAATAGGAGAAGCAAAGCTCTGGAACACATTGCATGTGCATCCTTTCAGAAGAATTCATCCCGTCACCCAGATAATTCATCCCATCACACAGTTACACCTCCACTTTATTTCCCATCAGCCTCACATTGAGCTGATAAGAGGCAAGAAGATTCATCAAACCTTACAAAATGAGAGACGTGATCATACTTTTCATGCTACTAGGGGTGCTAGTGTAAAACATACCAAAATATGCATTGCTGCATCAGAAGTCTGCATGCTTAAAATGTGCCCATTACTTCTAGGAGCCAACAGGCAGAAACAGAAAACAGTACCACTGTTATGGATGAGTGGATTATGGTCACTCAGAAAATCACCATCAAAGGCATTAGCAAGAGTGTTTCTAAAATGAATATGTAAGAGTGTAACTTAACAACATTTGATGGCAAAGTTCACTCTATTAAATGAAATATACCAAGGAAGATCAAGTTAGAATAGATTTAGAATTATTTACATAGAGAACAAAGATCCAAAAGGGTAAGGGAGACCTTCCCTTAACAGGAGGGTCACGAGGTTCAGAGTGGATCCCTTTGCTTTCTAAGCTCCTCATGGAGATTAGAACTAAATTCAATTTTAGTTTCACACCTGGACAATGAATTATGTCTAAAAAGGTTGACTACATGGGTTTCATTATTATTAATTAAGCATGTTATCAATCACGTACCTGCCTTTGGTAATGAATTGTTTTTTACATTTTAAGAGCTGGGGTTTTTTTAATAGTGAAAATCATCTCTTGGATGTTGAATTAAAACTGGAAATCTAGCTGTGCTTTTCAGTTTTACAAATTGCTAACTAACATCTTAATATTGCTATTTATACATTCAAAGGTAAGCACTCACAGATTTAAGAGGATGATGTATTTGAAGTGCAGATGATCAGAGGGAATAGCATGTTTTCTTCTAATGATCAATCTGCTGCAGGACAACAGTCTATTAGCTACACGGGCAAAGTAGCTCCCTTTTGCAGAGCAGTGGTTCAGTACCTGGGTTCAAATCCTGATGAAGATGGAAATCTGAGATCAGATATGCCTGAAAGCAATTGTTGCTGCTGGAAAAAAAATGTGAGTCAGTTGGGATATTTCTTGAAAACAGTTTCATTTAAAACAGTAGGAAATGAGTTTTCTCTCTTGTGAAATGAATGACTTCCCATGACTTTTCCCTCCTGGCTGAAATGTCAATCCAAGCTCCTGAGGTGAGAGAGCACATTCCAAAGATTTATAAAGAGCAGGGAAAAAATCATACACAAGATATCCTAGTATATTAAAAACCTAGGAGGAAACATTTGCAATATCCTGTCAAGAATATCAAAACATAAGATTAGTATATGTAATCCAAACTGCAAAGCCACATGCAGGAAGCTGACATAGTATCTTCTTGTCGATAATACTCCTTTATATCCCAGTGGCTAGTTTGCCACTTTGAACTCTTAATTCACGTTGTCATGACTTCAACACATGACTTTATATCCCAGTGGCTAGTTTGCCACTTTGAACTCTTAATTCATGTTATCATTACTTCAAAACCACCCAAAAACAAGAACATGGAACAATGCCATGCACAGAGGGTTTGTTTATTTCCTTGCTTTTTAACCATGATAAGCTTTGATTCAGGTTTGGAAACAATTTAAAAGAGGGACCAAATTTTGTCTGTGTTGAGCAATCCCAGAGAGGTCACTGTGTTTCTGTATTCCTATAGATCTCTGGTCCAGAGAGTGACCCAATCCCTCCATAATGCACAAATTATTAGTGATTTGCAGCCCACAATAGGGATTGCAATGTGGAAGTGCTTATGGATAGGTAAAAGAATAAGATGGACTTTCTTATTGAAGCTCTAACTTAGCCAGCAACCATACCACATACTCAAAGGAGTTGTTTTATTCACAAATTTGAAAAGAGACTATGATTGAGCTCATAATCCTGACATTGGCCAGGAAAGGATCAGAGAGCTGCCAGGGCCTTTGCTTTCCTTGTGCCCACTGTACCTGCATAAATGCATTTCCTTACCACACTGGAGACCTGTTTCACCCATCAACCAGACTGTAAACCCCCACCCTGCACTCTGTCTGTCCAGGGCCTTCACATAGTCCCATGCTTCCTTTCCTACAGTCTGGGTCAGGTGGATGTGAATGGCCTCAATACATAAAAGCCAAGTTTAGCAGCAAATCTCCCAAGTCTTGTTCCTTTTCTTGGCACCCTCTGTGCTCCTGAGGCTTGCCAGCAGCTCTGAGGACAGAAAGCAAAAGGCTGAAGGGTTCAGCTTGCCAAAATCTGACTTTGAGGCAGCTCTTTTTGTCCCTGTGTAGAGAAACGAAAATCTATTGCATGTAAAAGCCTTGGTGAATGAAATTAAACCTGTTGCTTTGGTTGCTATCAGTGCAGATGTTGTTGAGGCATTATGTTGCTGTGCTGGCTGTTGAAAGATTTTCTGAGGGTGGCTTTCAGCCTTCAGAGAGTAACAGCTAAGTAAAATCCTCAGGGTTTTTGTGTCAAACAGGGAATGGTGCAATAATCTGTTGTGAACACTGGAAGAAAGAGGTCTAATGGTCCTGACCATTCACCAAGATTCACCAAAGACTGTATCTGTCATCACGCACCCAGATCCTAAGAGGGTCTATAAAATCATTCTCCTAGCCCAATCCAGGCTGCTTTCTGAAATGTGATGTGTCCCAATCTCCTGGTATAGCCTCTATCTCAAGAATCCAAAGTTCCTCTTGTTCACTTGCCTGCAAATTGGCAAAGGCCCATTTGGCAAAACATTCTACAGATGTGGGGAAAATTTAGCCAACAGATTGTCACAGTGATAATATCGCCCCATCAGAGAAACAAAGACACAGATAAGGGATACAAAACATCTAAATTATTTGATGATGATGAAAGGAAGAAGACTGGATTCATGTTGTCCAATTTTGACTATAGGAAATTGATGTCTTCTTCCTTTTCCTGGGCCACACATCTTGACTGCTGTCATTAGTCTTTTCATTTCTTCTGTTGTTCTCTCAAGAGCTGCATATTGCCTACTTCTATCAGTAACTGCAATTAACCACAGCAGAGCAGTTACGCTCATGATAACAAAGGATGGAACTGTACAAAGACGTTCAGCTTTCTTGAGGAGCTGCATAATGGCACTAAGGTTAGGAAAATTTACTCTGGAGCTATCAACTGGGGAGACAAGGTAATGCGGATCTTCTCTAGAGACAATCAAATGAAAAGCATTAAAAAAACAAAGAAAAACATTTCTCTGGAACTTCCTCCTTATTCTTCAAATTGTGAGCTGAAGGAAGAAAGTATGGAGCTGTAGGTGTGTAAATGGATGAAGAAGTGATGTGCCTGGGTCCTAATTTTGTGTACAATCCATTAGAATCTACTGAAGACAGAAGAATGCAAATCTACAAATGGCATCCCAGATCTTTTTTTTCCCCAGGAATATAAGGTTCTAGTCTTCTATGAAGAAACTGAATTCCAAGAATGCAATTATGTTGTCTGGGGACTGGTTTTGGGAAAGAGTATTTCCATAGCTCTTTCTGAATACAGCACCAAAATAGTGACACAGTGGCTAAGGAAAGAAAAAGTCTAATCTCAAATCTATACTAAACTGGGTAGGAGGATGAAAATACATCTGAGGGAAGTAGTCACAGTGGTTGGACTAGCCTTGGCTACTTCTGCAGTCAATGAACAGAAAATATTGCTCATAAGGCTGCTTCCAGGTAGAAAGCAAGTTTCTGTGTTCTGACTGTCTGCAGAAATGTGTTTCCCCACAAATTCTAAAGAATTAAAATGAACAGCATAACACCCCATTGAAAGCAGGCTCAGCTATGAGGTCAAACCCAGTTGCTCACAGCTTGATCCAATCCAGTCTTGAATCGCTCTGATAACACAATGACTGCATAGCTTCTCCGCTCAACTTATTCATGGCACTTGGATCCTGAATCACTTCCAAGCTGTTAAAGATCCTGTCCAGTGCGAATTGCTTGTTCATCACTTTACTTATTGTATTTGAATCCTCAGAGATGTTAGAAAACATATTTCAGGAGATTTATTAATCACCCATTTGGGTTCAATAAATCAGCTAGAACAAAAACACCCCTTCAGAGGGCAAAAAGGAGTACTCCAAACACTGCTCAGTTAATCTATCTCTCTCAAATGCTATCTCTCTCAAATCAGCATGCCCACAAAATAATGTCATTTTGAAAGTTAGCTCCTAAAATCCGCAGAACTCTCAGAGACAGAGTGTTGAACATAAGAGAAGAGCCCAAGCCGGTATTTTTAGGTTTATATTTAGAACAAGGTTGAGTAAGGTTCAAGGATAAACTTGCTGCTGTCACTGAACAGGGAAACAAAACCAGCATATTTGCTGTTTTCTTTCAAAATTATCACTGTGTTCTGTGCACAAAATGAAGTATAAATCTAGGGTTAACGCAATCATGCTATCGAAGGCTACCTCAAAATGTGATCTCAGCCACGTGCTTTTACTTGCTTGGTGCACTTGAGAATTTTATTGTTTTCTGTGCCTCAGTGAATGACTAAAGGCAAAAATCTGATGTTTAAAAAACCTCAAAGGTAGCGTGCAAGATTTTTGCCAGCGTTGGAGTGAGCATCTTGTGCATAATGGCTAGAGAAAAGTGAAGGTCAACTAGAGACAGAGATGGTGTGAAGACCATCAGGAGACATGTTGCAGCACCTGCCACAATGAGTTAATAGAGCAGCTCAGTTAAAAGACCTAAGCTCTAATCTCCTTAAAGATAATGAGGAAAACAGAATCTTTGGCTACAGAAGGAGCCAATGTAGGGTCCTTCATAACCCTCATTAGAGGAGTTAGAAAAGGAGAGTAATGAGCCATAAAGATGTTGTAGGCAGAGGGTCTAAGGAAAGCTGAGAGGGCAAAGTATCATTAGGTCAAAGAGAAGACTGGAATTTAATGTGGTCATAAAACTGAATCTCCATATCATAAGGAACTCCAAGACCTTGCCATCTGTCCTGGCTGAGCATTAGAATGTGCAGGCAAAGTACTGACAATAGACAAAATCATGAGGGCAGGAGGAGAGTGACTTGGAAATATGGAAATTATAAGAAATATATATGAAATATACACAAAACACAAAATCTCTGCATTATCAGGAGACAATGGCAGATGATTTCCTTTCATCTGGACAACAAAGAAGTGAACCCTTTTGACATTTTCATAATACACTAATGTACGTTGCTGTCAATAAGCTATATAAATACAGCATTACAGTTATAAATACAGCATTACAGTTATATCAAACATAATACAGAAATCGTAATAGCTCAGATTCCTTCCTTCAATTTAGCAAAATGAAAAGAAAAAGAAATTCTCTTTTTGATCATTTTTATGTTGAAATTTTAATTTCCCACAAAAAGTTCAGAAAATGTGTATTTTCTAAGTAACAGAAATTTTTGCCACTGAAATCTCTTTGAAATGGCCAAGATGTTGCAAGATACAGACACATAAGAAAGACTGGTTATAAAAGGACAAAAATTAAATAAATGTGAGATTTTCCTTTTTTTTGTTTCTTTTCCTAGAAAATTAATCTGAACCCAAATAATGGATTTGTTGGTTTGGATAATTGCGAGAAAGAAATCAAGAACTGAGATTGTTGGTGTTAATGTCCTTGCTGGAAACTGAAAGGCAAATGAAAAGGATGGGCTGAGCTGTGGGACAGTGTGGTCCTAAGACAGATCCAGAATAGTGGAGATGATTTTCTGAGTCCCCAGCATCAACTAGTAAAATGATTAAATAAGGGAAGGTCCTGTGACTGGGTATGGGGATGCCCAGCAAAATAGAAACCAAAGGATGAATCCTGTGAACCCACTTGGAGAGCCATGACAACCAGTGAGGGACAGATGATAAACCTATCAAATGTGAACCAGGAAATTATTAAAATAGTTGTGAGAAGACAGTTACAAGAGCTGAAAGTGGTCAGGATTTCAAGGAAGACATAAAAACCTGCTCAGCCCATGAATCAAAGTCTTTGCACATAATTTTACCTTCATTCTTTATACATTTCTCTTTGTTGTTGTTGTTGTTCTAAAGCAAATGATCTTCCAGGAAGTCATTACATTGATTCTCTGTCACATTAACCCATGCTGAAAACTAAGACCCTGCCAAGTGAAACAATAGAGATGAAAGATTTTATTTTCCTCTTTCAGTTTTTGATGTAAACTATTCCAGCTCAGGTGTCTGCCAACCATGAAATTTCTCTCTAGCCATTAACATTATTAATTCTCCCTCATTAATCTGGTTCAGTGTTCTCTGCCACGCTTGTTCACACAGTTCATGTCATAGAATGGTTCATGTTGGAAAAGACCTCAAACCTCATCCAGTTCCAGCCCCCTGGAACACCTTCCACGAGAGCAGGTTATTCCAAGCCCCCCCAACCTAGCCTTGAACACTGCCAGGGATGGGACAACCACAGCTTCTCTGGGCACCCTGTGCCAGCGCCTCAGCACCCTCATAGTAAAGAATTTTTTCCTTATATCTAATCTAAAGCTATCCTTTTTCTGTTTACAGCCATTACCCAACCTGCTGGTATTTTCTAGAGTATGGAACAAACACAGGAACAAACCATGATGGCACAAGCAAAGGTTTGATGCCTAAGCAGTATCGAACAGGTACTCTGAAGTGAGGAGAAGTGTTCAGACTTGTTCTCTGTAGTAAGCACAGTCATTGAAACAGGGAATCCAACATGGGCTTATCCTAACTTGTGATTGTGCACATCTACATCTTCCATCTGAAGATCAATTCCCTCCATTAGAGAAGCAATTGTAAATACAGAGCTAGAAAAGATCTTTTTCCTGGATTAAGATGATAATGTCAGTTGTTGTTTTTATCTTTTGATGCACATCAGTAATGTCTTCTCTAAAAGGATTTCTTTTGTGAGCCCACTTCTGCTGGATCTCACTTCTCAAGGAACCCCAATGCATCCGGTCCTATATCCATGTGTTCGAACAGCCTGCCTTGTTTCCTATAACTATGTCTCTCCCCGCTTCCGTCTCGTGATTGCCCATTACCTGAGGCTGTACTGGTTGAATTCTCTAGCAGGAGTTTTCTGACAGTTCTTTGATACCAAGGCGACCGGCAGCTTAGCAGTACAGCTGTTTAAAAACGCTGCGTTGGGAGATTTTCAGCTTTTACAGCTCATTCCAGGGTTTGTTTGTTTTTGTTTTGTAATTACCTCTCATTTTGAAATGCATGCCGCTCGCTATCGTACATCACATGTGAGGATATAATTTATTGTGTTGCACAGTTGAAATTGAGAGAAAAAAATCCTCTGCATTTGCAAAACTTTCTTATTCCCTTTTGGATTTTTATGCATTCATTGTAAAAGTTTATTCCAGTCTGGAATGATGATTTGCTTCAAAACAGGTCACCATTCATCATACAAAGGATCTTCTGAATTTCTCCCAACTCTAATAAGTAGATTGAGAAATCAGTAATGGCTGTCTAGTTTAAAGGAAAGCCGGATGTTTTAATCAAGGGATGGTACTCCCTTTTGAAACACCTTCCTGAGCGGCAGTGAGATGCTGTCCTGAGAGGACACATTCTAACATACATTCACATTCTGTTGCCACTGAATATCCTGTAATTGTGAGAATACCATTAAGTTTCTGTAGAGAAGCTGCAACAAGTGAGAATTGGCATCATGGAATCACAGAATCACAGAATAGTTAGGGTTGGAAAGGACCTTAAGATCATCCAGTTCTAACCTCCTGCCATGGGCAGGGACACATCACACTAGACCATGTCGCCCAAGGCTCTGTCCAACCTGGCCTTGAACACTGCCAGGGATGGAGCATTTACCACTTCTCTGGGCAGCCTGTTCCAGTGCCTCAGCACCCTCACAGTAAAGAACGGTATCCACCACTGGTGTTTTACCTTGGAAAGAGTGTAAACCGATCTTTACTGATTTTCCTGCTTGGATCAACTCCTTCCAGGTCAGTGTCCAGTCTCTATCCTACTGTAGTGTCCACCTTCATTTATTTTTCATCACCAGCCATTCCTCCCTTTGCTTATCAGTGGTTTTGCCTGGATGTAAGCATAGCAAATGGACAAAGGTTTCCCTGGGGAGACTACAGGCACTGAAGAATAAGCTCTACCAGCTCTTTCTGCCACAGCTTGGCACCACTTTGCTTTGCCACTCTGCGCTCATAGGAGAGCTTACAGAAAAGAACATGGGTTTGCAGCACAACCCTTCTGTGCGAAGTACATTCTCCAAGCTGCAGCCCCCATAAGCAGACAACAAAGTGAAAATGCCAGATTTCACACTGACACGAGAATCCATCCTATTGACTGACCCCCAAGGTACAGATTTTATCGCAGGCTGATGATTGACAGAGGTGACTTCTCCAACCACTGTGTCAAGATTAGCCAGTGCTTCTTTGTCACTTCTCTCTAGCTGCAAGCAGGGAACATTTTGGCAGGCAGCTGCCCTGACTGCTTACGTCCTGTCTGCCTCTCACACACACAAACACACGTGCACGTGCACAACCAAATTCACTGGAGGAATCACTAAGCAGTTTAGGAGCAGCAGCTCCCACACTGTGTCTTTATTTTGTAATAGCAACAGTCAGCACCCAGGAAATTACACATTGATCAAAATCATTGCACAATTAAGGCATGATAATGAGCATCCAATACTGCTGCTAATGTAATTACAGTGTAATATCACTTAAAGCTATGCTGCCAGGTGATTAGGCAGGGTGCTGGAACTCATTTCTGTGCTCGTTCAACGTTCTCCAAACTGCAGGTAAGTAAACCTGGGGAGCAACAGGAGAAAACTGGAAATAGAAATGTCACTAGCAGTCCCTTCAATTGCCCATAAAAATGACTTTCCAAGGAATAGATAGCAAGATGCAGGCATGTCATCAGTTCACATCCAGCCGTAGCTGGGAAGGACTTGACAGGCACTGTTGAATGACATGTGGGTGATGACTGTAGTCCTGATCAACATCATGTATCAACATCCTGATCAACAGCATGTAGTTCCTGATCAGGACAGTTCCTCATACAACTGAGACTATGTATTTTGTGACACTAAAGAAGTTATTGTGTCAATAATCTCATCCAGAGCATGAATAATTTCCTCACATACATGTGGGCTTGAATCCAAGTTCAGTTAGTGACACTTAAATGCTACTGCAGGTCAGTATCAGGTGTTGACATGCTGCAGCCTGGCCTTAGGATGAATAAGTTTTACGAGCAAATACCTTGTTTAAGGCAGATTCTCTGATTTATTATTTGGGCTAAGCATATAACTCTCAAAGGGGACAAGAATTATGACAACAAAGAAGAAAAACAGATTCTTTATGGCAAAACTTCAGTCATCATATATTCGTTAACACCCACCTAAGGCAATCAAAATTTTATCATTTCAAAACATAAGACTAAAATGGCAAGAACAATACTCTATGAGGGAATTACGAGTGCTCTACTGACTTTCTGTGCCCTAGGTTGCTTTAAATCATATTTGAAGAAGGAATGGAGAAAGGATGGGCCTTGGTTTCAGCCAAATCAATTCAAAGGTGCTGGAATAAAATGAAGAGTAAACTGAAAATACCAGTGAGAATTCACCATGCTGGTGGAGCATAGGGAACAGGTTTACTCTTTGCACCGGCCATCACCCCTTGGTTGTGGACAAGGTTTGTAGGATAGTGACAATCAGCTTCTCTTACAAGTGTAAATACTGCATCAGGGAATATTTAGAGTTCAAGGGGCAGTCTCAGATTTGTGTGCACAGCATAAGGAAGGCAGATTGGTTCTGCTAGTGCAAAAGTTAGGTTCATATGCAGGAAAAAGTGCATTCTCAAAGCTGTCTGCATTTCCTTTGTAAATGAAAAGTGTATCTTCATTCCATATGTAGCATGCCAAATTGAGAGGATCCAAGCAAAAACTGTGCCTGTCTTGCACTTTGGGTTTGCAAACGCTGAAGAAAGTGTTGGACCTTCTTTCAAAGCGTGGATCTAACTGCCTCGGGCAACATCATTTCATGGAGTGATAATGATCCAATGGAGGCTGACTCAAGATCCAAGTACTATTTAAGATGTTGACTTATTTCTGCAAAATTACACTTCCATCTCCTCAAAGGAGAATCTGGGAGTTAAGTTGTGTAAATAACAATATTTATAAAGGGACTGCTTTGCTGAATTGAATACCTCTAAAAACCTAGTCCTGAAACTTTAAAGTGTTCCACTATTCTTTAGCTATATAAACTGTTGGATAACTAAAGAAATATATATATGCAAGGCAGTTTCAATGTTAACCAGCGGTGATCTTGTACGTGTTTTGATTGCATAAACATAGGGGTTTAGTGCTATTTTTGATGTATTAGGGTATCCTTCTTGGATCCAGTTCTTAGTGCAGAGACATCCTGTGTGCATGTGCCAGTTTCTCATGGAAGGTCATAGGGTGTCTTAGATGGCACCATATATTTATGCTCATTAATTCTGCGAATGCATTTAGGATGAAAATCACCTACCTTAATGCAGGAGTTTGTTTCAGTGTTAAGTGCATTACCCTTAAAACCCACTAAAACTGTTAACTATTTCCCCATTAACTATAAAGGCAACCCATGGTGACTTGCTCGCCTTTAGCCACCTAGCCTAAACGCTGCTAACACATTCAGTTAAATGAATTATACCATAAGTAATAGGCTTTTTTGTAGAAAAATCACTTTTTTTCTCTTTTGTTTTGGTAATTGTCTTGGTTTAGGCAAATACAAATTTCTTTCTGGGATCCTTGCAGATATCTCCTTGGCTCTAGTAGCCGCAGAGCACACAAGAAGTAAATTACTTCCTTGGAAGAAGAGTACAGATCTTTTTTTGACAACTCTTTTCTCACCTCATTATTTCTCCATCACAATAGCTAAAGCTGTCAGGTTTCTGACAGAAAGCTGCAAGAGAAACATGTTTCAAGCAGCTGGTCTTCACAGGGCTGTTGATTTCCCCCCTCCCTACCCCGCTCCCAAATGTAGAATCCGCAAACAAAGCAAAACAAAGTAGAAAAAGACACTTTCTTCCGCCTGTGCAGGTTTGCCAAAGAAACAGGGGTTTTCACTGAGAAGTTCACAAACGTGAGACTAAACAATGCAATAATAACTGGCTGATGCAGTGTGAGAGTGAGCTTCCTGAGCTAGGATCTAAGGAAGGAAAAATTCATGGATGGATTACCATCCTTCCATCCCTTGGCTTAGGCATTTGCTGGCTTTGCTTTCATATCCACTGTGGAAAGCGATGCATAGGAGCTAGGAATTATGACTGATGCTGGATCTAGAACAAAAGTAAAAGGTTCTGTGATAAAAAGGAGAGGAATGATTGCAGATAGGAAAACTCAAACAGTACCCTGATCCAGCTGCTCCCAGGGCCATCACAGCAACCATCACCCCATTTAAAGTCCCATCCCCTTACAAATGCACAGAGGAAAAAATAGGAGGGCAGCCCCAGTGCTCTAGTCACCCCAGGAGAGCACTGGTCCCATGGGCTAGTGTCCTGGGTTCAGCAGTAGCAGTCATTTTTCTCCTTCTTTTTAAGTAGCTGGTGCAGTGCTGTGTTTTTGACTTTCAGCCTGGGAACAGCGCTGATAACACCGATGGTTTCAGTTGCTGC
>WYDI02036568.1:0-41891 GCA_009867235.2 Psittacus erithacus | reverse complement strand
TTTTCCCCTTCTTGAAAATGGGGGTTATATTTCCCTTTTTCCAGTCATCGGGAACTTCACCTGACTGCCATGATTTTCAAATATGATGAACAGTGGCTTAGCAACTTCATTTGCCAGCTCCTTCAGGACCCACGGATAAATTTCTTCAGGTCCCATGGACTTGTGCACGTTCAGGCTCCTAAGATGGTCTTGAACCTGATCCTCTCCCACAGTGAGCTTAGGGTCTTCATTCTCACAGTCCCTGTGTCTGCCTTCCAAGACTTGGGTGGTGTGGTCAGAGCATTTGTCAGTGAAAACCAAGGCAAAGAAGTCATAAAGAACCTCAGCCTTCTCCAAATCCAGGATAGCCAGTTCTCCTCATAACTTCCGATGGGGACCTACGTTGTCCCTAGTCTGTCTTTTATTTGCTGTGTACCTACAGAATCCCTTCCTGTTACTTTTAACATCCCTAGCCAAGTTTAATTCTATGTGGGCCTTAGCTTTCCTAACCTGGTCCCTAGCTTCCTGTACAGCATCCCCGTATTCTTCCCAGGTCACCTGCCCTTGCTTCCACATTTTATAAGCCTCTTTTTTCCTTTGAAGTTTCCTCAACTGCTCCTTATCCATCCAAGAAGGTCTCCTGGCCCTCCTGCTGCACTTCCTTCTAGTTGGGATGCAACACTCCTGAGCTTGTAGTAGGAGACCCTTGAATATCAACCAACAGTCTTGGGCCCCCCTGCCCTCTAAGACTATATCCTATGGAACCCTACCAAGCAGGTTCCTGAAGAGACCAAAGTCTGCTCTCTTGAAGTCCAGGGCAGTGAGCTTGCTGCACGTTCTTCTCACTGTCCTGTGATCTCGAATTCGACCATCTCATGATCACAAGGCTTCCCAGGCTTCCCTTAGCTGCAGGAGGAACTATCTGTATGCACTTCTGAAAATTTCTCCTTTCAGCGTTTAAAAATGTTTCCCCTTACCTTTACACAAATATTGATGACTGATGAATCTAGCAATTAGTAGTCTGAGACACTGCCTATCACAAAAAGCAAATACTGATTCTTTTGTTCCTTTTACTTTCTGTATACTACAGCTATCTCTATCTGATCTTTACATTGTAAGTTCACTGTGAACAAAGCAGTGACTTTGTTTTATTTGATGCTTATGAAGAAATGGCCTGGGGTTAATCTTGCACAAATCTATTTGCTTTTAGGAATATTCTTTCTTTTATGCTAGGCTTTAAGGATGATATCTAGAGACAGAATATCATCCGAAGAGTGGTATTTATGGAATGATGGCAGTTAGAGCTAAGGAACATGAGTAAAATTTTTCTTTAAATAGTGAAATATGTTCTGGGAGAGTGTATAGACAATATTCAGATGGAAGCCAGGATCAAATCTAACTTTATCTGAGGGGGTAATGACTTCCTTTGTCCTCACAAATTGAGTTCTGATATGTGAATGATCTCTTTTCTTGTCTAAAACTGGATGAAGGTATGAATAGGGGTGTCATTTTGGACTCATGTCTATGTTATTTGTCATCCATTCAAAGGGGACCTTGCCTGCCTGACATCTGTGAAAAAAACAGGTTTTTTCCATTTGTTTTTACTTTTAGTTTAAACTTATCAAGGCCTCCTTCTCATCTGGAGAGGAATCTTGCAGAAATCTTTTTTGTTTGGTTGTTTTTTTCCTCAGTAGTTACTACTCACTGCTAGCAGGTATCTGTAACAATCATAGTTTGGTAACAAGCTAACCATTCCCAACATACCATATTACTGTGAAATCCCAATGTGTCATCTAAATTCCAGTTCCTAATAGGCAAAGGCATACAAACATATCAATCACATATAAATGGGATCTTTGTTCCTCAAATCTACTGTGAATAGATCTTAATCCTAAAGAAATCCGGTTATCTCTGCAGACCACTCTATCTTTTGAAGTTTACTATGCTAATTCTGCTCCAAGCAGCATTTCACCACTGTTGAGCAATAAAATAGATCATCTTTTTAGAAGAACAATAACAGTAACATTTCCCAATGTCCCGATTTTCCACAATTTCCGCAGTTTCCACAAATACTTGCCTTGCCCTACATTGCATACACTTTACTGGAACTACTGATAGGAACAAAGATCTTCAAAAGACAGTATAAACTCTGCAAACTTTTTTCAGAAATTATTTTTCAAACTGCATGAAAGAGCAACATCAGAAATAAGCAGAGTTCATTAGTTGTGCCTTTAGTCAATCAGCTAATTAACTCTATTCAAGTCCAAACCAGCACATTCGGTTAGGTGATTGACTAGAAATGTCAAAAAACCCCCAACAGATTAATAATACATGATCAGTCCACCTTATCAGCACATTTGAAAGTGTTATTTCTATTATCCCTGCCTAATAACAACATCAAGGTGTATTGCAGGTCTTTTCCCTGTATTTCAGTTTTCCAAACATTGAGAAAGTCTGCTGCTTTTACTTGTGAGAACATCTATTTTATAATCCAGCCATTATGCCACACAGGTTTTAATCTGGCTTTACTTTTTTGTGCTCTGTGGGTGAGTCTAAATATGTGCTGTCATCACTGTTAATGCTTTCCTCACCTCCATCTTCAATATAATCACTGAATGCAGTCAATAAAAGCCACCAATTGCCAGTGTAATATTTCTAAACAATTCTTTAAGATTTTCAGGGTTATCTAAGTTTCCCACCTAATTTACCTCCATTTTCCAAGTTCCAGTGACCACTAACAGTTTGCTTTATTATATGAACCCTTCTTGAGGAAGCTTTTATTGGCCGTTTGTACTGAAATAATCTACTGGGTTTACTCATTCATCCAGCTTTGTTTTGCAATGATTTGGGAGATCAGACATTAACAAAGATTGCTTCATGGATACTACCTCTTTCATCCTTCTGTTGGTGAGCATTTGTGAGAATAAAGCTCATGTGAAAACAGTTCACATATCACAAGCTGTCATATGCGCCTTATAATTTGTCTCTGCTGCAGATTGCAGAGAAACTTTCTCTGTTTCTTATATAAACTGTGCCAGAGAACACATTTTTTTTACCATCTTTTTGTATACATACATAAGATAATTTCCCCTGCACTTTATCCTCATCACATGCTCTCTGCATGCATGGATCTAATTCTGAAGAGTCATCTCCTTTCTTACTTTCCATACAGCCACAAAACCTCTTCTGTCTCTTCCCATTCTCATGGCAATATCTGCAAAAAAGAAACTCTTGGTATCGAAAGCTCATTATTTTGCTGCATTTTAGTTAGCACCCCACAGACTGCCGAAGCTCCTTCTTGTAACACTATGGCTCCAGTTATCAACACGTAGGGAGGAAATAAGTGACGCTTGTAGTGCCCCCGCTGAGACTTTGCAGGACACGAGACAGGTAAAACTAACAAACAGGTCTGTCTCCTAAGAGTTTTCAATGGTACTGCTTTCATTAGCTCAGCTCCACATGCAAAGATCAGAGCAGGAACTCAAACTCATTTCCTATTATATACATTCAAATATATAATTCAGATAAGTTGCTGTGAACATGTCTTTTGTTATTGAGTGCATGTATACAGCACACACAGGCCAAAGTCAATATCCATTAAAAAAAAAAAATCCATAAGAATCCATTAGAAAACCCATAGATTAGATTATCAACAATGTTTTGTTCTATAGCGCTCCCCGAGGTCCTTCCCATGACATGCTCAAAGGGACAGATGACTTTCTTTTATCCCTCATTCGGCTGACATATTTCACTACAACTCTTCATGCTAAATCTTCAGGGATTTTCAAAGATTCGAGCAGACAGATACACAATTTTTCACTAGCTTTTCTTAAATTCTTCTCTTGAATAGAACCATTAGGAGCAGTACTTGACATTTGTTATTAATGGAGTTCAGTGAAGAAATAGCAGAATAACTTCCACCATTATCAACTTCAGGAATCTATTTATCTGACAGAATATACCAAATGCCGGCAAGAAACCATGAAGTTTTGGAAAAGAATGAATCTTATACTGATTCAGGTGTGTATCTGGAGATAGAAGTAAAGTAAGAAACATATGACAAAATATCATACAGTTTAGGGTTATTAAAATCTTTATTATCCAGTAAAAGCTGTTCAGAGCTGTAGGTTGTTAGAGAAGTTTTGTTTTCTCGTTCAGATTGCTGCTTTGCAATCACTGACATTTCTTTATCATAGGTTTCCTTTAAATTCAATGGGCTTCTTGTCTGCCTTTTTAACACATTCTCGTAGTTTCAGAGAAAAGCACAGTCTGATTTCATTTGCAGTTTAGATGAAGAAGAAAGAGAGAAAAAAAGCAATGTATCATTCATCATTATACTTGCTCTAAAGAGCCAGAAAATTCACCTCTGGATGCCTGAGGTTTGGGAAGTGCAGTTCTTCCTAGTGGGGAAGCAGGAAATTTGGCAAGCCCCTGCATTCAGTTCTTCCCAGTTTCTGGCTCCAGTCTGTGCTCACTGCTCAGCTCCCCACCTTTTCTACAATCATCCCAATAGAAAAGAACACGCCAAATGACACAGGGGAAAAATAAATAAAAAAATAAATTAAAAAAAAGTTAACTTCATAACATCTGGTATTATTTAAAAATCACAATGGAGGGTTATTTTTAATATTACTATGCTTAATTTCTCCTTATAAAACAGCAGGAAATGCAAAACCAACAAAACATTAAGGGGACATATATAGAGCCAAATTTCTCTCTTTTTGTTTTTTGGGGATTTTTTTAGGTGAACAAGAAGGTGCCCGATTTTTAGCTTCCCAAGTTAAACGATATGTAAGTAAATGACAAATCATGCCTACATAAAACTACAGAAAGGTGAACACCTCTTCTTGAGATGCTAAAAAATGCTCAAAGAGCATATTCTGGGGATGTGTAGCCATGCTAGGACTTTTTACACAACTGTTGAAGCTGTTTGCTTGTAGTCTGAGTGAGTGTATGAATACAGAAATTGCTCAGCGAAGGCCAGAACAAAGCCTGTGAACAGGCCTCAGTATAACAAATAACTACAGAGTACATACCTAGAGACAAGCCAAAGGCAAGTATCTGAAATGTGACTACTTTGGTTCCTGATGCGTTCACCACTACTCCCTGTGCTCAGACTTTTTTAAATTGTTTTTATAATTAAGGCACCATGACATGCCCTGGATTAACACACTTGGGTGTCTAACAAGTTTTAGCCATGCTAGGGATTTTAATGCATATGTAACATGTGAAAAGCCTCATTATACAAAATTTGTTTGAGCCAAACTAGGAATGATGTGGAACATAAGTAAATACCTTCTTCCTCCCCTTGTTATTTCTGTAACTTTCTAGGGTAGACCAGCTGTTAAAGTTTTTAGTTTGGGGGATAAACCCAAGGAAAGGATTACTGTGATATATGTATATTGAGGAAGTAACTTGCAGAAAATGGAGACATTTATACACTCATTGGCCAGCTCCTGAGTTATTCAGAGTCACTAAGGGCATCTGACAGAGACCTGCTTCAGTGTCTGGGTTTATCTGTCTTAAAGTGCTGAATAAAACACAGACTTGCCCTAACTGATGTAAACCAGAGCCTCTTAAACATACACTTCTGTAACACTCAGAGTAAGACAAACCATCTAATTCGCCCAGTGTACAGTATAGCAACACTCAGACATGATAAGCAACAGTACTCAGGAACAAATTTAGACCCTCATAGCATCCTACCTCCATATATGTGATTATCACACTCTTTTTAGTAATCAGGATTCTTTTCAAGCCCCATAAACCAGCCTTTCTTGCTCACATACTGAAGACTTTCAACCCAAGCTCTAGCTGAAAGAGCTTTCCCCCTCTTTGAGTTGAGTACTTCCATGTGACTGGTATAAACAGAACTCTCTTGTCTTCTCTTTTAACAAAAGTACATAAGCTGTTATACCTCATCAGCCACACAGATTTCTCTTTTATTCATTTTTATCCCTGCTGTGGGAATGGCGCCTGCTTTTTTTCCAGCAGCTGTCTCTTTTTCCAAAGCTGTTTATCAGGATACTGTACTTCAGGGTCCAGTATACATGCTGTAGGGATGGTTTGAATTACATGTCAAAAGCCTCACGAGAGAATCATTTGTCAGGAAAACCTTCGTCTGGATGGTCTCAAAACTAAGCCTGCACATTCTCTTGCTGACTGTCAAGAGGACCACAAATCTCTACAAGTCTAAGAAGTTTTTTAGTACAAAGGTAGATTCAATTCTGTTAACCAATGGCAGTACCTCATTCATCTCTGGATTTATACCACGTACCGAACAAAAGGGGGAAAAACACATTTGCCAAAGCTTCTTTTTGTAACTGTGGGACAGCTCAACACATTATCTAAATCTATCCCATTCATACTTGTTCAATTAGAAGCTAGACAAATCCTTGAATAAAAATGTTCATCTCAGATACCATATCAGGTTTACTCACACTGAGTGACTAATCACCTAATCATATTGGATTTCATTGTGATCGCTACTTAAATTTTACAGAGATTTCTCATAGAAAGTCAAGAAACCTGATAAAGAATGTACAGAAAAGCCTCAACTTAAAAGAAATCATCAGGGCTTCGTACCTTATTGCACAGACCCCAACAGCACCCAAAAGATGGCCAGTCAAGGCTGCACCACAGAACCACCCTCCTCATTTGTACCCACCTTGAGCACCACAAAAGACACTGACAGAGCTCATGGCATCCATATAGTGGCCAATGCTCAGACAGTACTGGGTGGGTCTGACCATTAAGCACCTGGCAGGCACTTTTAGAGCTCTGCAGTCAGCTGTTCCTGATCTAACATACCTATCATTTAGTAAAGTTTGCTATAGAACTCTCCAGTCATCTGTCCTGCATGTGCAATCAGGGCTGCTAAGACTGCGTTTCCCCTTGAAGCACCAATTATGCAAACAGCAGCAGAAGAGGCATATTTTTCATGCTACCAAAAAAAAAAAAATAGAAAGGGAAACCCAACAAATTCCACTTTTAGTGTAGTTTGCAAAGAGCTATGGGGCAGAGGTCTTCCCTTATGTGAATAAAAGCAGAGTGCATAGTCAGGAACCTCCCATCTGCTTTTGCTGCAGTGGGGGGACGCCAGCCATCCCTCACACCCAGGGCTTCAGCTGCCTGGGCTTGGGGCCAGCATCCAAACTGCACAGCTGGAGGCCTTAAAGGAAGCTGTAATGAGGGAAGCTACAGGCAGCCCAAGCAAAAAATGTCCTCCTACAACTTTCTTGAGGGGTGCTTGTAAGTGAAGGCTCTCACCCTCAGTCCCTACCAGAGCTATGGTTGCAGCAGCATTTCAGCTGGGCAGGAACATGACAATCTAGACCTGGACCTTAACTCAGCTGGGCAATGTGGGCTCTCAGCTGAGCCTGGTGGCCACCCCCAATCCTGCATGACTGTGCTTAGCTCACTCCTCTCCCATGGCAGGGCAGCCTGCCCTGCTGCTCCCCAAGTTGTCAGCACAAGAGATGCTACAGGGTGCAGGAGAAAGGAGAAGGGAAATTGCAGGGGCTTTATATAAGGTATTTAAAACAAAGTAATTAACAGCATTTAACATGCTGAATGCTTTGCTGCTGACCAAAAATGAGACAACCTATTAGTCTGCTAATAAATGCTGCATACTGTTATTTATGGGGCCAGTGAGAACATGTTTTATATATGCATACTTTTCATAAAGTGAAAATCACCAATCACTATGTGTGCGTAATTCTCATGAATGTTATTGTAACCCCATATGTTCTTTGGTCTTAAAGGCACCATGTGAATAAGCACTGGAAGCATTTGGCTAGTCATAACCAATTATGACCAAGAAGGTCATAATTCAGCACACAGACCTAGGTCTATTAGCTATTAGATCACCTACATCAGCTATTCAGCTGTGCTGAAACTGGACTTGACTTGAGCAAAATTCATACATGTGCAGTCCAACGTGTGTGCTGTGATCCCTGAACAGTCAGCATTGAGCTGTCCTTTTCCTGCAGAGGCATCTCAGCCTGTTTTACATGCTCTCCCTAGCCAGAGCTCCATTTCTATCTGTGTGCAGCCCCTCTCCAAGCAGATTGCAGTTGCACACCTGTTACAGCCTTGATCAGGATCCAGAACCTCATTGTTCTGAATAGTGTCTCAGGGACTTGGTCCAGAAAACATCTTCAGATGATATTTAATGCATGCTGTCATGGTCAAACATAATCCTAGTAAAGACAGACAGATAATCTGGTAAAACACACTTGGGTTGTGATTTCTTACCACTCAGCTCTTTTATAATAGCTTAAACTTCCAGTACTAGGCAGAAGAGGGAAAGTAGATCTACAGCTAATGAGGTGCAAACTTGTCACAGTAATACTTAAATTAACAGGCCACAGACCTTCCTTGCTCCCTTGGGATTAAATAGGAGGAAGATTAAGTGGGAGAGAGAAAGGCATCATTGGTGTCATAGGCAGAGCAACTAGCTTGGAGGGGTAACCTGAGGTTTTACTCATGCTGCCAGCACTGCAATTGCAGCTTGAAATCCAGACACTAGACTTGTGCTCCTCTGTACTGGAAGCGCCCCATTAAATGCTGTTTTGAACTCTGCCATCCTTTCTGCTGCAGGTCCTTTTGGGAGGATTTTGTTCTGTTCTCAATCCTAATGACAGGGTAAAAATGCCTTCCATTCTCTATAAATTTCAGTCTGTACTGGGTGATTTCCTCTTCTTTTCATATTTTAATTGCTTTGTCAAAAAGAGTAATTCAGGATCTTTTAGAAAACTCCCAGGGAGGTTTTGCCAAAGTCCCAAACATGACCTCTTCTCACAGAGAATCACAAAACTGACTTTTATCCTTATATCGCTGAAGCAGTTGCCTGATTTACATTTTGTGTGCGTGTGTGTGTGTGTGTGTGTGCATGTCTGGATGACTGCATGGTCACCTGTTCTATTTCACCTAAGGAAGAAAAGTAAAGGTCAGTGTCTCAATCTGAATATCTCAACCTTTTACAAGCACTGAAATTCAAACCAAAGTATGTTTTTAAAAGAATATACTTCTGCAAGGGAGAACAGAAGCCAGCTGGTGCACTCATCCTTTTCTGTCAGTTTTGGGGATTTGAACTGAAATTATTAGTTCTGCCACTGCTGTATCTAAACCTTGTCTAGATTAATGAAGTTGAATATAGAAAACCTTAAGAGACATTATTAACTTTGTACTGAGTGCCAATCAAGTGCATGGTCCCACACCAGACCTTGCCTTCTGCAGTAATGATAGCGATTTATCTCTAGTCTTTCAATATTTAAAAACAGTTTGCCACCCAAATACATGCTAATGAATTTGACTGCAAGACTTGACTCTGTAAGACAGCATGTACAACTAGCACTGCTTCAAGGAAATAAAGGGTAACTATGACAGGATAATATTTCTTAAAGGATTCTGTTCTAGTCGTTTGTACTACAGAGCAGCAATTGATGCTCTGTGGGATCATTGTTTCAATATGCTTTTAATTGTGCAAGTATTCTTTGCTTGATATAAATAGCAGGCTATAAGGAAAGATTATTAAATATCTGGTGGGGGAGTCTTCCCTTATAGAGCCTACCACAGTCCTTATCAAGTTTTTATCTACTTTTTCCTTCCAAGTCAAGCAACAGACGATAGCTACTGCCTGGCATTTCTTGAAAGTAGGTTTTGGGTTTATTCTTCGATTCCTGTGCCATCTGACAAATTTATTTGTCTGCCTTCTCCTTATTTAGATCCCTTGTAATGCAACATGTATTTGTATTACTAATCCTGTTGAATATGCATCAATTGGGGCTGGGGAGGTGGGACATGAAATCTTGAGCTCTGTGTACAATGTGATCTTGCCATTCCCAAACTGAACTGCAAAACTCCACTTCACTTTTTTTTTTCATTAGCCAAGATTAGTGGCTCATATTATGCTCCTTCCCTTTAAAGCAAATGCAAAATGGCTGATCAAGACTCCATTGTGATTCCCTGTAACACGTTCCAAAACTAGAAGGTGCCCAGCAAGGTTTATTATTTGAAGGGTTAAAGCCACAGAGATTAAGTGTGTCTAAGACAGGTTAGTGACAGCTCAACAGCACGACAGGAAAGTGGTTGTGTTTCTAACAAATATTGCACACCTATACCAAATTACTGTGTAGAGACTGCCTCAATGCATTTGTCTAATGCAGAATCACAGAGCAGACCATCCTTCCTTACCTTGTGTAAATTACCTTAGCATGTACACTGTGTTTTAACAAACTCTTTTGCACATTCGGAGAAATTATAGCAGGTATATGCAACAACTCTGAGCCTAGAGAAGTGGGGTGAGGCCTTTACTTCATTGGCTTTAAAGGGCCTTTGACATTTTCCTCTACGTTTCAGGCAGATGCAAAGAGACATGCAATGGATGCTGTTTTAGAAGCCTGGAGCACTTCATGTGAGACTATTGACTCAAAAGTGGCTCTGTGAGGCTGCCAGGGAATTTTACAGTTCAGCATAGTGGTACCTTTTAAATATTTAGCCCTAAATGGCTGAAGTAATATTTATTTACCTGAATGTTACTGTTTTCTATGAGAAGTTATCCCTACTTCATGAATGAGCAGACTGCCTTTCCTCCATTTTTTCTTCATCCTTTAGCATTTCTAATTGTGTCATCTCCTAACAACACTGCAGCAATTGCTAAAACCCCCTCAGGCCTTCCCTTAGACTAGAAATTTTCTAATTTTAGAATCCATTTTGATCCCATGCTGCAGCCTGGGACATCCATACATCCATCCAAGTAAACATCCATCCATGAGCGAACATGGTCTGCTGCTACTAGGTAGTCTGCCATTCTGTAGCTTCCTTGTTGTTTCCCACAGGCTACTGCCAGTCTCTGATATCACCTTATCAATCACCACTATGTTATTCTGCAGCTTTCCTACCTGTGATTTAATTTCAAGTAGCCTGGACAGAATATTATCAAATAGAAGATAGAGGGACCCTTGATGCTTATTAAGAAAACAAATATTTCATTTATTCCCCTCAGCATGCCCTTATCACTTTTCTAACAGTACTGTAGAAACTCATGTGAGAGCTCAACCAATTCTGCTCCAAGTACTGCCCAATCCAGCCACTTAATGCAAGATGTTGATGGTTATCATTTCCTTTCTCTTTATATTCTGAACAGTTTCATGGCTCCAATCACAATTTCCATTTTCATTTAGTCGCCTTATGTGTGTTTTTTTGATGGTTGTTTTTTTAACTCCTCTCCTCTCTTTAATTGACTGGCTTGTGTTTTTGAGAGCTAGAGAACAGTTCACCTCCATAAGCGCAGACCCCCTTCCCAGACATAGCCCCCTTGACCCTTAAGGCATTTCTGTGAAAGCAGCTGCCATGAAAGCAATTTGGTTTTGATCTGGGTCCAAGAAATAAATACGCTGTATTCCATATATGCATATTCTGAGCTATACTTTAAATGTCACATAATTTAAACTTTGCATATAACCATAACATTTCTCTCTGCAGCTTATACTTTTGCATTATGCATTTATGTAAAATGCATTTAGCCAGGAGGAATCCTTTAAAATTCTCATCTTTATTCTACAGGGGAAAATTATAGACTGCCGTCTACTTATACAAATCCAGAAATAGTTGTCTGAATTACTATATAATTTAATTCATTAATTTGAATCTAAACTTAACACTGCTTTCTTTCTTTGTCTGAAGTTTGATTGATGGGCTGTAAGAGGATTGATCCTGTAACTATTGTCTTTGATTAATACTTTTAGAGAATGATTTCCATTTTGTCTTTTCAATGAATACACTATCTGTGATAATTTTAATCCTAGTTACTTTTTACAAGATGCTACAGAACGGTTTTTTTTTTGTTCACAGTCTCATTCACTTCAATTTAATTTTCAATTCCTTAAACACTCAATCATTGTATTTATTTGTTGCAACAATTTCTCTCTTAGGATGACATTTTCCTCTGCAGGAAATACTCTTCTGAATTTAACATTATTTCATCTTTGTAAATCATGAAGCATGTGCTTTCATATAACTAGTCTATCTGCATACTTTATTAACTTGCACACCAAACTGATCAGTGTGGCTGGAACCTACCTTCCAGATTTATAGAATATTTGACAGATAATAGCATCAGAGATTTCAGTTTTCAGTCTCCACAAATGTGCCAAACAAAATTAAGGTTTCATTTTTGTAAACACCAGCAAAATTCTTATTGTTGTATCTGAAACTTCAGATATTTTCTAATTTTTCTGTGCAGCCAATTTTCAGCAGGCTTACACCTTTTGGTGGAAGTATGTTAGAAAAAATACTCATGAAGTTTTTTCACCCCACTGTGTCCCATGAAATTTTGAGGACTTTTACAAAACCAGCCTCAGGTATTCAAGTCAAGCTTGTGGGAAATGAAGGCTATAGCCAGGATCAATGAAAACTACTTCTATCATATGGCTTGGAGAAGCAGAACTGGAGTTCCGAAGACCAAAAGCAAATTGGATTAGCCTGCTTTTCTATATGCCACTCCTACCTTTTTCTTTCTGCCTGTCCATTCTTGTCCACTTCATGCACTGCTTATCCAAGTATCCCCCACTGCCTCTCTCACACCAGCACAAGAGATTTGCTGTATTGTGGCAAATTTTACACACATATATATATGTACATATACACATATATACATATACATATATGAATCTGTTTATATACACATTTACAGATTGAGATATAAAAAGAAATACTTGAACCTGTCAATGCATTTTTGCTTTGGCTTAAAAAACTACATTTACAGTGGTTTCATGGCTCAAAACCACAGTTTGGATCCTTTGCCTGGATAGGGGTTCACAGGATGCACTTACTGTGCTGCTTGCAGTATGATCACCAGGCATTCATATCAGCATATTGTCAGAAAGATGGGAGAGGAAGGGATGGTATCACCACACCATTAACTGAAAGCAGTACTCTGAATTACCATGGTGTATTTCTATCAACTGAAAATTCAATAGCTTCTGATAAGAGGTGATAACTCCTTGTTTCCACCAGCAGTTTATGCAATTTGTTGATCTAATTTTGCCACAGATAATTATTGGATTTCATTACAGAACTTGTCAAACCCCCACCCCCCCAACCCTGCTGCCAAAAATACTTCTGAAGAAATGCTGTCCAGAGAAACAAGCTAACAGAGGCTTTCAGCTGATCCCTTCACATCTCCTGCAGTTTCAGGGATTTTAAGGCTTAAGGGACAGTGACCATCTTGTCTGACCTTCCTGTCACAGGCACTAGAATACACTACACAGCTGCTAATATGATGTTTCTGAAGGTTATCAGTATCAAGTAACACTCATGTTTACTTTCATTTCAGCTTGATATGAGGAGTTAAGAATAGCCCTTTTATGGCATGCACAAAGAAAACAATGTAGGATGGTCTGGTCTAGTTATAGCACACATGTATCTGTTCTGCATAAGCTCTAATGAGCAAATGCTACAGAGAAGTTAGCCCTACTATTGCTGAGAAAAATTCCAACAAGTGAGGAAAAAGAAGTTATCTAAGAAATCATTATGGTAGCAATGTTTGCTAATATTACCTCTTCAACGCCCTGGCCTTTTCCCACCTTCTACTCTGTTAGCTGTAGGCATGTCCTGCTCAGCTCCCTGTCTCCCTCGGGACTTAGCTAAGCATGCCCTCTCAACCTACCGTGCCCACTGACAGTCAATTTAAGCAGTGTGTAGGCAACAGCAGCATTCGCTTTATTCTCCAGCTGCCTTGCAGATATTTTGGTGCACATATGGAGACTAGAAGCTTACAGACATGGGAAAGGTTGGGGGATGTGGTACAACTCAATAAACCAAACCCTCCAGAATATGTCAGGCTCAAGAGAACAGAACAGAAAAGAATAACAAAGAATATTCAACCTTACTTTAAAAATTAATAGTCCTTCGCCCAAATGTCAGTTCCCTGAAAAATGTCCCTATTTTTTCACTCCACAGTAAATACCCACAACAATTCCTAACAACAGCTATTATGGCTTCAAAGATAAAGACCCCTGAGGATCTCCTCTTGCTTTCAAAAAAAAAAAATGGACTATTTGATTTTTCACTCATGGCATTGCGCATCTCATCATTGTAATCTGATCAGGAGATGGGGTGGGTGACCTCTTTTATTTGAGTCTCCAGCCAAAATCCATTTCAACCCCACTGACCTGCTTTATGCCAAACTTCCTTTTCCACGGAACAGCACAAAACCAGCCACTGAGAATGAATGTTTTTGTATCAAACTGCGCAGGCAATGAAATGTATGAAAACAAATTTGAATATCCCAGTTTTGAAAACTCCTTCAGATGCTTAGGTTTGGTTGTGTAGTCTTGTGGACTTAATGGAAGAGAAGGTTTTCTACAAACTCATAAGATACAGCACTTCGCATATAAAGTACACAAAACCTTCAACAAATTGCATCTTTCTATATCTTCCATCTGTATAAGGTACAAAACAATACTCATTTCCATTTGGTAAATGAATATGGCTATGCAAATTCCTTTTGAAATGGCACATGGTTTGTTTTTGTTATCAGTGTGAGAAGTAGGTGTAATTTAATTGAAATTAAAACAGCAGTGACTTGCTATCTAGCAAAAAGAATTGCGCAGTCCATTCCTTGAATACTGCTTATTAGTTTCCTTGGTAACTTGTAATCATTTGCCTCCCTAAAACAGATGAGGTGTCAACAAATATGTACTGTAGTAGTGGTTTGATACATCAAAAAGGAAAGTGCTGTAATGACAGCATAATAAATCTTAACATGAAAACTTAATGGCCACATTAATGACATACTAACTATAGTCTCGGACTCATGCTGCTCACCATTGTGTTCTTCTATTTCATAGCATGGTTGTGCCATGCAGTATCATATGAAGCACCTTCCAAGCACCCACTCTGAAATTAACTCCAGACTAAACATTTTGAAGCAATCATTTATGTACTAATAAAATCTCACAATTAAATTATGGCAGCTTTTCCTAAAGTGATGCTACTAATTAGACAGATCTTATTCTGATTCATTTTACATTTATACATTATGTCAACAAAGACAAAATCTTTATATGCTGACACAGATGTATTCCCAAAGTCTGGCAACAAGTTCCTGTGTCTCTACACATTTCTGATATAGTTTCTTTTCAAGGGACTAATGTTAAAAAACCACAAAAACAAAAGACCAACAAAATACTAACACCCACCACAGTTTCTAAACCAGGAATAAAAGAGGACAAAGGCAGTGTTGTCTCAGTTTGAGAAGATATATAGGTCACTGATTTACAGAGTTTGGAAAACAGATTTCCAGCAACTCTTTGCATGATGTACAGTAACTAAAATTCAGCAGAGAACAAAAAAAGCTGAAATTGAGGGTAGGTGTTTTTTATCTAGACTTTAGAAAAGCCTTTGACTCCGTTTTCCGCAGCATTCTCCTGGAGAAACTGGCTGGTTATGGCTTGGACTGGCATATACTTCACTAGGTAAAAAAAAAAAAATGACTGGATGGCCAAGGCCAAAGTGCTAAATCCAGTTAGTGGCCACTTAGAAGTGGTGTTCCCCAGGGCTCAGTATTGGGGCCAGTTCTGTTTGATAGCTTTATCAATGATCTGGATAAGAGGATCGAGTGCACCCTCAGTACGTTTGCGGACAACATCAATTTGGGCAGGAGTCTTGATCTGCTGGAGGGTAGGAAGGCTCTGCAGAGGGATCTCGACAGGCTGGATCAAGCCCAACTGTATGAGGTTCAACAAGTCTTAGTGCTGGTTAAGGGTATAAAGCACACAATTTACAAGGGAGTGAGTTTGGCCAGGAGAAAAGGCTAAGAGGGAGGCAAATTAATTGCTGTCTAGTTAGAGGAAAGGTAAAGCAGGACTCTCCCTGGAGTAGCGCTTAGTAAAATCTAAAGAGGCAATATATTCTGGCAGTAAGAGATTTTAAATAGACATATGGGGGAAAAAAAAGTAACAATGGTTAAGCTCTGAACCAGGGTGTCTAGAGATGCTGTGAATGTTCTAACTATGTAAATTTTAAAATCTCAGCTAGACAAAGCCCTGAACAACCTAATGTAACTTTGAAGGTTAACTGTGCTTTGAGCTTGAGCTTGATGAGCTCCAGTGATCTAATCAAAATTATTTTGTGGCTTGATGATTGAATATCTGGAAATGCCTTTGGCATCTTTAGAGTTAAGTGGAAATTAAGTTTGTAGTGGTTATGTGTATCAGGAAGAAGTATGACTATGCTATGACTGAAGTCCTTGTTTGGAGCTATGTATCAGTTTCTGAGCCCTTAAGGGATAAGAGCAGTTGTGTTGTGATTAACTACTGCTGTAGGCCAAGGTACATGTAACTAAGATGATGAGGACCATAGCAGGCTTTAATCTCCTTAAGTGGGTTGTTACTACTTGTTTATCTCAAAAGTACCCTTACAGTTTACAAATCCATACCACTATTTGAAAACAGAAACCCAATGACTGGCCTACAGACCAAACACCTGACCAAATATCCAAATACCTTTCTCTTCTCTGGGATTTCACCAAGTAAAGTAGTTTGGACTAGTTTTTAGTGATAGACCTATTCTACTTTGTAGAAACAAGTGGAACTAGACAAGCTTCTGGTAACACAACTAAACTGGGGAACATAGAATGAATAGTGGAAAATAATGAGGAAAGGAAACTAAAGAAATATATTAATTCCAGGGACACCACAGCTGAAGTTTGCTGTGGTTAGGACAGGTCAATATCGAACAGAAGCACTTTCTTTTAAATAAATGGGTAATCAACAAGCCTAACTATCCCCTGCTACTTCCCTGTATGTATTTTGTTGAGTTTGTTTTATCTGTATTAAATAATTTGCTGTGTTGCTTATCTTTCCATTTGCATGTTGCTAACAGTTCAGTGATTTGTGAGCCAAGTGAGATAAAAGCAAGAGCTCTCCAATCGTTTCTCTGCCCCTGCATACATTTGCAGCAGCAGAGACGAATTACACATCCACATGTGCCAGCCCCTCTAGGCTCATTTTTGAACACTCTTGGGAAGGTGATCAGTGAACTTTCACATTGTGGTCACCCCCTCTGCACTCTAATAGTACATGAGCACAGTGTGTGCCACTGTTGAAGCCTCTGGAGATTTTAGCAGCTGGGCTGTAACAGCGGAACCCACAAAAGGAGCTAAATATTAAACGTAAAATTTGAATAGAATTTTGAGTAGAATTAGAAAACATTTTGTTCCACAAAATTCCTTCTCTTTAGCTCAAGAAATGCTTGAATGATACAAGTACCTGCATTTCCCTCCTGTAAAAAGTCTTGCCCCACAACACAGGTATTGACAATGTTGATACCCAATCCCAATGCTAAATCTATGCACAATGCTTTTCCAGATTTCAGAATATCAATATAAAGGAATAAAGGTTCAATATAGTATAAAATACCCAAGAGAGAGCAGGAAAAAACTGTAACCACACATTTTGTTATCTAAGACTGCACATACATTTTAGGGGTTCCCTGCTGAGCAGCTTGGTCAGCTGGCTGTCTACTGGACAAGAAAGGGGGTTTGCAAAGGGTATTGACCTCTGCTCCCAACCACATATCTACAACACAAGTGCTATAACATCTAAATTTTAAAGCCTAGTATTTTTCTTAGGAATTAATAAGCATACCAAATGACTTCTCCTTGCTGGGAGCAGAGATACTGCAATTTTAGCTGCTTTTCTCTAGCAGGCTTTTAATTAGACATTATCTGTCCTACAAACAAACTTTTCCCTCCTATTGACTTGCGTCTTTTGCCAGACCAAAGGCAATGCCAGCAAAGAAGTTTATCTTAAGCAGTGTCAGCACCAGCACAGAATCTTTAGCTCTGTGATTTTGGAAGAGGATGGAGGAAGCCAGGGACATCAGACTAGGAAAATCTGGCTTAGGAACCTGGTAGGGAACTATAGTGAGAAGAGTGTGATAAATTCGTCAGCAGTCAGGGTGATATGCAATTATGAATGTCAACATTTTCGTCCCAGGTACTTTGTAGGGGAAATAGCATTTGGGCAAAACAACCATTTATACTGGGCTGAACCTGCTAGTCGGTGTATCATTTAAGCCCAGTAACCGATGTTTACTCATCAGTTTCATGACAGTTCAATCACTAGATAGATAGGTTCTTAGACCAGCTCTTATTCCCCTTTAATCAAACACAACACTTCTTCAGAATCCACTTATAGCAGCAGATGTGACCCTTGAATAATTGCCCAACACCAGGAACGGTCAGCGTACAAAGTTGGATTTGTATGCTGCCTTCGCTACACCGAACAGCGCCCTCAAACCTGAAACCAAATCAACAACCCACTTTTGCAAGAAATCCATTTTTTCAATTCATGCTCTATATCTTCATTCACCATCAGTGTCTCAACTCTTGCCTGTGTTAACCCCTGATATACCATGAAGTGTAACAGAGACTGGGAAGAGGTGAAGGTAAGAGCACGCAGGCATAGCACTTCAGGCTCTTTGACAGCTACAAGAGGATCTTTATGCTATAAGAACAGCTTCTTGCTCAGCAATCCTGGGACACACAAATCTGTGTTTTGGCCATGTGCAGATATTGGTGTCCAGGTGGCTCTGAATGGGAAAGTTTCCATCCACCACACCTCAGTCAAGCAAAAACCTGAGACAATTGGTAGATTCTGGGTCTATAAAATAGTAAGTTATTTACAGTTTCTGTCAGAATAATATGCAACTATTAATGGTTACTTTATTTAGGAGACAAGAAGGCTTTTCCATGACTGAGGTACTGCATCTGTAGTAGCTTGGCATTAAAGAAGAGAACAAGTAGAAACAGCAGTTCTCATGAAAGATTTTCCAGCTATGGTCTCTCAGGTAAGAGAGCAGATTTAATGCAGAATATAAACATTTTTTTATAGGGGCCATCTCCCTGATTATGATTTGACAATACACTTGTGGTCCAAACTAAGCCACCAAAAACTGCTATAGGCCTTGAAACCAATGAGGCTATGCTGATTTAGACCAGCTAAGGAGCTTGTGCTGAACTTTCAAATCACCCAACCTCAGCCTTTATAAAAGGACACACACGCCCCCACCCTAGAATTAAAACTTAGTATTTCTATCCAACAAGCAGCTCTGTGCAGTGAAAGAAAACACTGGACTTCTTATAAATTGCTAAACAATTGTGGTTTCTCAACTCAGGATTTTTTTCCGAAAGGCTAACAGACAGGGCGAACTCCGTTTCCTAGGTTGGACTTAACGGCTTTGGAAGCACAAAAGGCATGCCACTGTTCACAAAAAACTTTTACATGCCCAGCGTAACTTATACTTAAGACTTATTCCTGCTGTCCCCAGTGAGATTCTGTATTCACTGCAAACTTCAGCTTCTATGATAGAGCATGATGATCTCATGGTGCACATACTGGTGTTTCACCTAAATGCTGATTATAGGTAGAAGAGCTTAACTGCTTTTACTGCATCCTTCATGATCATGCATAAAGCTCAGTGCCTCCATTTCCTTTCCTGCCCTTTGACTTCCTTTTAGTCTGTGACTTCTAGAGTAAAAATCATCTCTTCTACTCTTTACAAAGTATGTGGTAATATTGCCAGGGTCCACTAAGATTCTGAGACCCTCTGTATCCTGACCTAGGAGCTGCATTTGAACACAGGCTTTTCCCTTGGAGGGTGCCCCAGTGAAGCTGTAGGTCTGCCCATGCCTGGCATCACACCTTGCTCATCCTGACTGCATTGCTGAATCTGGCCTTGTACCTGCCTCATAGCTACAGACTTGCCTGGATAGTCCTGGACTCTCAGCTTACCTGGGCACTGCCACCAGATCTGCTCTGCTCCACTTGTTGTGGGATTAGCTTCTTGTTGGAAAGACCCCTGCCTGGCTGCCTTGCTGCACTCTTGGCCTCCAGCTCCACTGGCCCTGTGGAGAATACCACTCTTGCTACTGTCCAAAAAACAGTGGTTCCCTAGAGAGCTTCCAACATGTTAAGTTTTGCTTAAAAACAAACACCCCCAAAATCCAAAACCAACCCAAAACTTCACAAAAAAGCCCCTAATTCAAACCTGTTCCATTAATGTGCTTGATGTAGTAAAAGCTCCACTGCAAAACAACTTCTCTTCTGAGATCGAAACCAAAAATTACTAGCAATGATTTTTATTTTTTTTTTTAACACATCTTGCATATGGGAGACTGTTTTGTCATTGTGCTCTACCACATGCTGGACTTCCCCATGGCTGTTCAGCATCTGAACTACAGAGCAACTTGCTTCTTAAACTGGATTAGTTTCTGCCATCTAATATTTGCCTAACTTTTCCATCAATTTCAGACCAGTTTCAACGCAGATATCTACCTCTCATCTATTGTCCAGTGCTTCCTTTGCAATCTGTGGGGAAAATAAGTACTTCTAAGACACGTCATCTCATACTACAGCAGACTTTATAGAGGACAGCTGTATCAAGTCCCTAAATCTGCATTTAATGAAAAGCAACCATTGGGATGTATGCATCTACAGTATGGATAGTAATGAAGGAATCAGCTCACCTACTGATAAAGTGGGGGTAAGAGAACAGATTTAACTCAGAGGAACTTTACCTAGGTCCTAACAGAAGTTCTGGTCTCCAGAAAGAATCAGAACAAACAGATGAACTTGACTACTGTATCTCAGAAAATCAGTTTGTTTCTTTTCTCCTGAAAGCAAAAGCTTCTCAGCATATGGCAGGGTGTATGAAAATGACTTTTAAGACCTTTGTTTTGTCATAAAATTAAATTCTATTTTATGATCACAGTGAGCCTCTAAGCACCAATTCCATGAAAAAAAAATAAAGACTGGTCAAGCTATAATAAGATGATGAAATTTTCAACCACACTCTGCATAGCTCTGAAATACAGATTTCCATTAACAGATGGCATAATCTATGAAGACTTTGAATTTAACTGCTCTCATATTCAGGATGCTTAAATTAAAGACAAAACAATGGACTAAACTGCAAATCTACAAGTGTTGCAGTATTTGTTTGATGAGAAACTCAGACTAAACTGCATTTAACATTACTTAAGAAGCCAGAAATTAAAATTGTTTTGGCCTCAGTTATAACAAAAACAGAAGGCTTCCTATTTTAGCCAAAACATTTTGGATCATGTTTTTGTGCTGTAGTCAGAAAAAGCTTTTAATTCTGTAAAATATTTTGGAACACACTTTGCATGGAAGAGTATTTCAAATCAATGTGTCCAAAAGGCCATTGCCAAACATATTTACCTATGCTCAGATCTGGAACACTTCATTTTCTAACTGGCTATTGTCATGTGAATAGGTAGGTGAAATAGAACCTGGGCAAGATTCTGAAGTCGTCTTCCTATGAAATGCCAACCTCCGTAATTCATATATTTGTCTCCCTGACTCATTAAGTCATGAAGCAAAGTCATTGACATCTTTTGGAGCAACACACTAGGTGTGTACAGAAAGAAAACAGCACAGACCTGCTGACTGTGGATGATCTTAGGTTCTTTCCAACCCTAACTATTCTATGATTCTATGACTGGCTCAAAACGCTTTGTTAGCTACTATCACAGCGCAAAACCTCTTTCTGAATGAGGACAGAGCTTGCCTGAGGATTTGTGCCTGCTTAGAACCTTTTTGACACCTTTTCTGCATTTTAACATTTAGAAATATCTTCCAATTTCCAGCTAGTTTTCACTGGTAAGTTTACAGACAACTATCCATGCGCTTATGCTGGAACATGTTGTTGTCTTCCTTATGGTTACCATCCCAGGATTTGTAAGAAGCAGTTGGATCCCTCTGTCCCTCATCCTTCAGCTCCTTATTCCAAGCATACAAATGCAATTATATTGGTTTCTCATGTCCTACGTTCTCCACTTTCCCTCAACTCTTTTCTAAAAAGACTTGGCTGCTCTTCATCACGACTCACTGAAGGTATCAAAATATGTATTTTTTTATTCTGTGGTGGAATAGTATAAAGTATAATTTTTGCCTCTTTTTTCTTAACAGTTGTATCAAATTTGTAACTCATTGTCACCAATGGTAATACCTGTGAGTTATGCTCCTCTTCAGCCATTTCCAGCTGCTGAGCTCTTGGAGCTACTTGTTATTTAGGTTCTAAATACATGATTATCCCTCTCTTTCCTAGAGTTAAAGCTCCTTTCTATTGTATTATTTCTCAAGGTTATTTTATTCTTTCTGGAAGATATCATGCTCCTCTCTCTATGTTGATGATAGTTCCTAATGTGTTATCAAAAAATTTCAAGAGCACATTTTTTTCTGTGTGTAAATCACCAGTAAAACCAGATACAACCTAGAATTGCTCCTGAGGAACAGCTTTCTACCTTATCTCCTGACCCTAATAATACTCCTAATGCTATAATCCTTGCAGCCTTCACTTCAGTTAGCTTCTCTCAAAGTAGTAGTCTGAATACTCATAGTACCAACATAACTTTTATGGACCACCATCTCAAAAGCATAGCCTAACCTAGAGCAATTAGTCTAACCTATGTACTAAAAAATACCAAAATACCGATAACTTTGTGTCATTTAACTTACCCTTAAAAAACCACAAGTATTTTCTAACACATTTCCTTTTCCCACATATTTGATAACTGTGACCCTTTAAAAACCCCTCAGACAAATACCAGGTGTTTTAAATAGCAAGGTATAATTGCCCCAGTTGCCTCTCTCCACCTTTTTTTAATTACAGAAATTATATTACTCTTTATCAGTCAAAACTACCATTACAAACTAATGAATTTTATTCTCCGGACTTATAAAAATGTCACCTAAATTTACAGTGTTTTTGAAGTGTGAATGAATCAGGGCTAGTTTTTGTGAAGTGTTCAGTACTCTTAGTGCCCATTAATTTAAATGTGCATTGTATTACTAAATTAAGGACTTATGCCGGTTATCTAACAAGCCTAGGAATAACTTGGTCTCTGGTTTGAGGTCTTTTACTGCAATGATGGAGATTTTCCACAGCTGGAAATATATGGTTCCAGGATACCATCAAATTCCTCCAGTTCCCAGTTGTTGCAGTGCACTTGTTGGGGTTAAAGTTGTTCTCATATTTGAGTTCAGAAGGAACTTCCCCACATTTAATTGCTAGAATCATTATTCTCTCTTGCCTTAATGTAATGCAGCTTTTGACTTACCTGATGTCCTCCTGGTAGTTCTTTGACACCATATCATATAACATGTGCTCTTCATCTCCAGTGCTTTCAGTGAGTCCTGGTCAGTTTTGGGGCTTTGCTACTGAAGTTTAAAGTGTTTAGTGAGTTGGTAGCATAGAGTAGATGATTTGCATAGTGCTCTGGATTAAGCACCTTTTGCATGGAATACTGATCCATTGCATCTTGTCTCATGGAGCAGAACTGAAGAGCTTCTAAAGTATTTACTGCAGCTGCAAAGTTCCTGACAGTTAGCTGGAATGTAGATATCAATAAAACATTATTTTTTTTTTCCCTACTGCTTTTCATAGCTTTGAAATGGAGATGAAAATAGCTCTAGCTTTTCTTCCAAGGATTCCCTTCTCCCCAGAGAACAGAGAACCTTATACAGAGAGTGAGAAGGCTCAACTGCAGCAAAGCCAACAAGGTTAGTTTCAAGCGTTCACCATTTAAAGCAGCCAATACTGTAATGAGCGGCTCAGTGCAGGACTCGAAACACATTCTTGGTTGGGTTATACCACTGAAGGGAATAAAAGGGTACTATATTATATACCCATATTAGACACCCTATAAGTGAGTGTGTTTTGGTTTGGGGTTTGTTTCCTTTTAAATGCTCTTTGCAGCGTCCCATCCTGCTGGAGGAGTCACAAAACCTCTGATTCAGGAGGGAGGTGGGAGGGAAGTAGGAGCTGTGTATATACAGAGAGGAAATATATGTGTAGACATTTTTCTGATCGACCACATTGTGGTTTTAGTGTGTAAATCATTAGATAAAAAGCTGCAGCTGTTTCAATCTCCTTTCTAAAGCTGTAAAATCAGTGGAAGACAGAAACAGGCTTTTTTCTGTTTGATTGGCACCTACATTTCAGCAAGCTGGTAGGACTTGAGCAACTGCAGGACGTACAAAAAAATGTGACCCAACTTGAGGCTCACAACATTTTTATTTTTTGCTCTTGGGTACTCCTTCTGTGTACAAAAAAAAAAACCCAAAAACCTTCATGGTTTTATTCTGAGGGACAAAACAGATTCAGGCAGCATTTTGACTGGCAGTATGTCATGGACAAGACTACAGTGAAAATATATCTGAAAGAAAGATTATACTTGGGGGGGCATCATCCCCCAGACTGAAGCACTTGGGGATTTTCTTCAAATAGATATCCTCTATGCTATAAATATGACAGAACGATCACATTAGGAACCTGTGCGGTAGCTGCCTCTTCCCATGGAGCCACTAGGTAGTTTTGAGGAAGTTACAACAGGTTGTTATAAAGGCATAGCTTTGCCCATATGCCATCATCTCCCACTTTGTTGTTCCCCAAAAGAATATCTGCACTTGTCAGACTGTGTTTTGAGCAGACAATTTTCACCCGATACACGTGTCAATGAGAACTGTTCCCATGGCAAACACCAGCCATCAGCTGCAAGTACAGAGGGTTGAAATTGTTAACAAATGCTGCAGGCATTTGTAGTGAGAAAATGGTTTATGGTTTTTACCCTTTTTTCTATTGCCTTTGCTCTCAGAAATACACAGCTATTGTTACTGAACATAAGAAATAACATTTACATTTAATTAAACCTTTGAAGAATCCCAAAAGAACATTTCAGGCAACTGTAAAAGAATAAAGAACTGTGTGTGTCATACTGACTAGATTAGATAAAGACCACTGTAGTATACACATGCTCTCTATTCATAATATATTTCTATTACTATGGTGGTGTTGCTTTAAATTTTTTATCCAATTTTTGACTCTTACCAAATGATCCAACAAGGACTTGATGAATACCAGCTTCTTAAATGTATACTTAAACTTATGGATTCTGTTCACTCATATGAGAGATGAAACTATGAATAAAGAAACATAAGAGACAAACCAAATAGTAATGATAACAAATAAAAAATGTGTATATCCTTTCTCAAGACACAGCTGTTGACGAGATGCAGTGGTATCTTGGCTGGTATGAACAAATATGAATGCATGAATTTCCAAGCAAAATTCTTGTGTCCTGCAACTGAGTTTCCAATACCTGTGTAATGAATATTAATAATTATATGCTTCTAATTATGGGTGTAAAATAATCAGTTCCTGCTGTGGACAGCAAAAATGTCAGTATGCTGACAGTGACGAGTGTGAAGACCATTGCTACAAAGTACCTAAGCCAAAGAAAGTCTTATGTTTTTTTTTTCATCTTTCTCATCAAAGTTATTTTTAACGTTAAGATCTCATGACCTTCAAGGTCCCTATTTTTCATCCAGGAACTCTTGAATGTCCCAGCTTGTTAATGACTCACAAGTTCCATATAAAAACATCGCACAAGGAAAAGGGATCAGATTAGTTTACTAGTTTCTTTACATTGACTCTTTCAACTCTTCTTACTCCACCATCCAAGCATCATCCCAGCATGAAACTGATCACAAGAACTTGGCAGCCACTAATTACATTTTAGGCTGAGCCAAGTTTCTTCCTTAATATATCAATACAGAATCAGAGTTGAATGACACCTAATTGCAGTACACAGCATGACTGCACATGGCCTCAGGCACTCAGGGAAAAAAATTGCTCCTACAGAAGTCAAAGATCTTTGCAACTGCTTTCAGGAGTCCCAGGGTTAAAACCATTATGGTTTCACAGTATTCTTAATTTCGGTCTGGAGCACAGACTCTTTCAGCTCCTGACATTTCAGATCAGGCTCTGTAATAACCCTCCTTCAGATAGGTACCTTTAGTCCTAAATGGTCTTGAATTTTAATAAACCTGTAGGTGTGAGAGGCCATAAAGCTCTTGTTCTTGGCTAAACCCTTAATTGTGTGTTTGAGATTTCAACTACTTTAAGATAAGATTTATCAGTGTTACTATTTCTTTCAGTCACGTACTGAATCTCAGCACAGAAGCTTCTGTATGATTCGTAAGCACTGAAGTAATGGCACTCACAGATAAACAATGAGAACAGGGGAAGATGTGATGTAAAAAAAAATCTGTAATGTTTTACATAGCACAGACTCACATTTTCACATGCACCTAGGTAAATAAGAAGCTCAGAAGAAGTAATTTTCTTGTGAGCTTAAGGTGCTCAGAGCCCTGAAGTCTGAGCTATGCTGGAGTAGATTTTAAAAATAGAGATTCAGACACCTATGTTAATAAAAAGAACATACACCTTATAAAGTGGTTTAGGCTTCTGACTTCACCTGTTTTCAGAGAGATTTGTGCAGCAAAATAATCTGGCCATTTTTGCTTCACATTTAGCCACAAGAATGCTGTAATTGTGAAGAAACCTGTTCAGTGTTGGTCATAAGTTCACAAAATGACATTTACTTTTGAAAAAAAGGAGAGGTATTAAAAGTAAAATTTCCCAAGATGCTTTGAGAAGACCCTGAAAACTATGTCTTTACCGGGAGCAGAAGGCAGAAGCAAGGGCTCCTAAGAAGCATTATTTCAGCTTTCAGGGAATATCAGGCCAATACTCTACTGTATCTAAGTGACTAAGGGCAGGTCCATGCAGTTACGGTACTCCTGGTATAACTGGAAGATAATAACTGTGAGACATTAAATTTACTCATAGCATCCTTGCATTGATTCAGCATCTAAAAAGTCTTTTCATCTTTTAAAACACAGAGCCAATTGTAATATTCCAGTAGTAAAATGATAGATGTAATTCTTCTAGTTATATTAACTTTATTTAGCTATTCTTAATTTTGTATAATTTTAGTTTATCTTAAAATAAAGATGTATACTTTTCCAATACAATATTCCTTGAAATGGCCAGCTCATTTTTATTATTTTTTTTATTTTAGATCATCGTATTTATACCATTTGCTTACTGACCTCTCACATCAGCTTTTACAGCAGCTTTCAAGAATGTAACTAATTTCATGGTTCAGAGCAATGATGATCCTTTAGAACAAAGGTTTGAAGCCAGAGATAGTTGGAAAAATGCACATAGTGTAAAAATATTAAGATATATATATCCCTCCCGCAAAAATACCATCTCTTTGGGTCTGAACAGCACAGTCATTCTTTAACACTTTGTACAGAATTGAAGAAAACATCCCTGAACCTATTTGTTTTTCTTAGTTCATACCCAGCCATTTCCCTGCAGGCTGATTTCACACTTATTCCAGTGAGTGACTGTGTCTTCGGCGAAATGATCTGTTTCCTTGTGCTTTAGGCTTCCTTCTGGCCCTGGAGTATTACTGTAATATGCAATATGATGGCACATTTTTATAGTGCTCTCTGTATAGGATGTATTGACAAGTAGGTGTAAAGTGTCTTCTGTTTGATAGCTCCTTTGTCAGCTCTTTGTATGCTGCGGACGTATGCTTTATGGGAAGCTCCCCTTGCCCAATCAGAATGCTGCACCAATATTTTCCTTGACATATATATATATATATACACACTAAAACAGTTGTGCTGACATCCCAGGTATACTGACTTGTTACTGACCAAGAGCACGGTGAAACAGCAAGGCACAGAAAATCCACTATGCATTCTAACATTTAGGCTTTATCCTTTATTAGGTAGTGAGTAAGAGACATAAAAAGAATTGACTTTGTTGTTTACAGCTGAAATTTAAGAGACTTGTGTGAACAAAAACTTGTTCCATAGAGCACTGTGACAAAAGAGGTCCAAGTATACTGAAGGTGTCATTGCAAATTAGCTGATGTAAGTAGTTGGAATGATGCTCTTTTTATTTCTAGCAAAACTTGTATTAACTCTGACCTTGGTACTGTGCCTCCATACATGCCACAGGCCACATTTTGGCAAGGATCTGCCTGTTGATTTTGATGGCATTTTAACAACATGGCAGGATGTACAGCAGGTATCCATGCACCAGAAGGCCATGCATAAGAGCCTACAGGATATTTGTGGGTCTCCTCTTTTCCCATCTGTATATTTTTTCATGGGAGAAAGATCACTTGCCCAGATCTTCTGCCTTCCCAAAATGTTGGTCCTCCTCTGTTTAGCAAGCTCTTACTTACACAGGCTATTACAAAAGGCCTGGATATAAAAGGTGGCTCATGGAGCACAGCTTGAAAAGTGGTGCTCTATTCAAAGAGGAATCTGAACACAGCTGGCAATGGCACTACAACTTCTGCAAAAAGATGGAAGATTGAAAGCAGGCATAAAAGACCAAGGCCAGGATTTTGCAAAGAGGAGCTGAACGCTACTACATTACATTAATGTACCCAAATAAAATGAGGCATTTTCTTAACTGAGTGGTAGGTGCAGGTTTTGAAGGCTGGCTTGTTTACTGCTTCTTTGCTGGGAGCTGTAGAGTTAGGGAGCCCTTTTAAATGTCAGCCCCTAGTTACTTAGGTGCCTAAACTTGGCTTCAGGAACTTACTCATACTCTTCTTGTTTTGGAAATTGGGCCAAAGCAATCCAGGTAGTAATTAGCCCTGAAATCACCATTACATCTTTTTCATGGCTACATAGGAGTGAATCGGATATAAACAAAAGTCCATTTCATTTCAAGGCACAAACGTTTGCAAATAAATTGGATGAAATACAAATACATAATATAGAACTTATTTTAATACTTGTAGATAAATAAATGCATCTCTTTGGAATTCTTTGGACACAGACATCCATGGAACCTCTTCTTTCTCTCTTTTTATATATTTTTTTTATAAAATCTAAATGCAGAGAGGTTTAAAAAATGGCAAATATCAATGTATATGGAAGGCTCACTGATGAACTGCAAGTCAAAGTGCTGTATATTCCCATCCTCTGTATCTCCCAACTGTCCACATTAACCACAGGCAGCATCTTATAGCAACCACATGGTCAATATTTTGCATTACTACCTTTTAATAAAATCTTTCAAATAATTTCCACATCTAAACTTAAATTATGGTTTTAAATTTTATTCCTCCTAAATGTATGGTAGGTATTTCACTTAGCTACACATCAGAGTGGTCGCATGTGACTCAGCAGCGCACTCCATAATATTAATAGATACTTTTCAGCTCCCTATGGGAAAAAGCAGGCAGCAAGAATCAGATTCAAGAAGTCTATTTTTTCTCTGCTGTTTGTTACTTACCACTTAATGACTCACATGTGAAACTCAATGGTTATATAATTATTTTATATAGTAGATTTTCTGTTTATAAGTTATTTTTCTTACTCTAACATATATACAATATATCTATATATACCCCTGATAAATCTCACTTTAAAGAGACACAGTCAACCCCTTTAAGCCTCACAGTAAATGTAAAAGGCTTTAAACTGTCCTTATATAAAGGTCAGCTACAGAATTCAAGGGTCCCTTCAGATCCTAAAGGTTGTATTTGTTCCAAACCCACAATGTGCAGTTATCTTGTAATATGTATCTCACGTGTTGCTGTTTACATTTTATAGGTATATTAAGACATTTTATATCACATCAGTAGGAAATAAAACAAGAGAATAAAACTGCTTCTATGACTAAGCCTGTTGAAAAAATGTTACCTGGATCTACAGACACTCCCACTGGTGTGATATAAAAGGAATATGTGCCATTCTTAGGATGAAATTCTGGCTACATTGCAGTCAGAAGGAACTTTATACCGACTTAAATGAGGCCAAGATTTCTCTCCTGCTTTTCATTTTCTGGTTATGACTTTGCGTAACCCATTTGTGTCTTCCGTCTGCTCAACACTAAGGTATCAGGTCTGTTTCAGGACAAGAGTGTAGTTTTAGCTGTCCACTGGCATGCCTTCAACATTAATCTATCCTGTATGTATTACACTTTTTGAATATACGCACACAGTACACAGTGTAATCATACGTTCTCAGTTAAATAGAAGTTTGACCTATTCTGTGTACAGCATCTGGATTTTTTTTTTTCTCACACTAAATCTTTACCATTTCCTTTGCCTTAATCATTGATTATCTTCATGCCCATTCTCCTCTGAGTGAGGAAAGCGATTTTTGCTCGCCACAAACAGCTCCTCATTATTGTCATCATTTTTGACTACTTACCAAAGTGACATAATTTTTTCATTTTGTCTTTTGCAACTCAGAAACCTAGTGGCATAGATAGAGACACAATACTACTGTTTTACAAGACATCTATTATATCTACTTTTGCTCAGATAAATACCCATTAACTGCTGATTTGGCAGGAGGATTGGTAAGGGTACTACTATTCACAGTGTTTCTTTTTCTTTTTCCTTCTTCTTTAATCTACAGAATAAAGTATTTTATGTACATTGGAACCAGTTAATGCCCTTTAGACAAATTTGTAAGTTGTTTCATAAAGCAGGAAAGACATTGCAGGGAAATATGTGCCAAAAAGCACAGTCAAAGGCTTCATAAGTTTTATATGTCACTACAAGTCAATGCTGGAGATCAATTCTAAAACGATCAATACTCAAGAGGAATGTTCTCATCTGGAGAAAATACTGCCCATTCCCCCTTTTAGAATTTGTTCAGTTCTCTATCAAAAGTCCTGGCTCTTCATATATACTTTAAACTATAAATAAACACTGCATAGTTCAATGTTCTTGATTTTCTTTTTGTTTTGTTTTTTTGTTTGTTTGTTTGATTTGAAAAATTATTGCAGTACAATTAATTCCTGTTTGGAGTTCAGTAAGGAGCAAACAGCACAGGAGTATGAGTGGTCCGTATAGGCCCCGGAGCTGGTCGTAGGAGTGCTGGAGGAAGTGCTGAAGTCTGGAAAAGGGTGGCTGCTGGGGCTGTGCGAAGACTGAAGGGGGAATTCACAGCCACAGCAGCAGCTGCTGCTGCAGCTGCTAGCGGGTTTGGTAGGATTCGTGGAGCCATTGGCTTTGAAGGTTCCTTTGAAAATACTAATTTTACCTGTGGGGAAGAGAGAAAACAAACAAACAGAGAGACATAATTTGTTCATATTAGGAACACCACAGGGAGCTTGACTTAAGATGATAAGTGCAAAATTAGGCAAGAGGGGCTTCATAGTGGCTACTGACTCTGAGCTGCACGGCTGTGACAGGAGATACGATCTTAACAGATTGGACAATGGTAAGCAGGATTTGGTTGGGGACAGAGTTCCAATATTCACATCTTATTGCTGAGACTTGCAATTTAACATGAGATTAGAAAACAAAGAAAACCTAAATAGGGGCTGGGCAATCTGCACCAAAGTAATGCTGCATGTACCATACAAGAATTAAATAAGGAAAAATTAGCCATCAATTAAAAGACCTCCATCTGGACAGCTTTAGGATGGAGAACAGAGCAGAATGAACACGTATCCTATTCCCTGGTCTGACTAAGAAAGTACTTTTGTTTTTATCATTAGGATGCAAGTTCTACTTAAAATTAAGATGTCCAGCTAGCGCCTATTTATTAGCTCTTGTTTCCGAGAACAAGCAGATAAATAAACAAAGTTTGCCTTGCACCAGTTATGAAAATCTTCTATGTTTCACAGGTTCAAATAGGTGGTGAATTCTATGGGTGCTGCCCTATGTCATCTAGCTGCATCTTCAAATACTTTTGACTAAGATACTGTTCACTCTTACAAAGACTGTGAGAAAGTGGCAGATACTTTAAAATGCTGTCATGAAAATAATCTTCCCTACACCACATGCCAAAACATGGGATTTTTATTACTGTCACTGAGGCGTCTCCTTTAAAAACATTTAAATCATGAATCTTGTGCAATTACCAAATACAACTCATTTAGTTTCCAAAAAGACAAAAAAACCCCCAAAAAACCAACTCCTGAGGTCCATTATTATTTAAGAGAATTTACATTTGGTATGCATACAAATTAACATCAGAGTAGTCTATATAGATTTCTGTAGATTCCAATGGGACTTCAAGTTTCTAATGAGATACCAGGAGCCTGAATACCTTTGTTGTTCTGGTTTTATAATTCTGAGATAAGAAAAGAAACCTCATCCACTGGCAAGGAAAAGTTCCCATTGGTTCTGATGGACTTTTAGTGGGTCTGTGTCCTGGCATGACCTGAGGCCCTTTGCAAAGAACATAAATCTGAATATGTGGTATTGAATATACAGAATATGAATACACATACCATACCATGATACATCTCACTGTAAGTATGGACACTTCTCACTCACAGGAAAACAATTTCTCATCCTTGAACTGAAAGGGACTTTCAAATAATTAGCTTGAACTCCATCAATCTGGTATTTTCAACTCATCAGTACCTTGGTGAGTGACTAGTCAGAAAGGACAGGAGTACTCTGACATGAGCTACCAGCAAATTTCATCATTACCCTATTGCCATATTCTAAAAAGTGTGTGGTTCTTTACCAACCAGATGGATTTGGGACTTTTTACTTTTCCTAATACCCACTGGCAACTCTGCTGGCCTCAAGGTCTTTTTAAAGCTCTGAGAGAGATATTCATAGGGGACCACATTCTGTTATTCTCTTAAAGGAGGATATAATGCATGTTAGATACAAAATTCCTCATGGTGCCTAAGAAAAGCAATGATCTGATCTTTTCCTTGATTGGTGCAACACCCACTGATCCAACCTGTATTCTTCCCTGCTGAGAATTTGACTTTTTCCTCCTTCCTTACAGTTTTTAGTAAATAATGTATGGAACACACAGAAAAAAAGAAAAATCCTGTGTACAAAGTACAGAAAACCCTAGCCCAAAACAACAGCGCTCCGACTGAGGTCTAGAATTTCCAGTGAAGGACGTTTTTCCTAAGAGTTATTTTATTGCAGAAAGTTTTGACTATCAAATGTCTGATAAACTTTTTCTCTCCAGTGTAGTGTTTTAGCCATGCTGGACATTTGTGGCTTGAAGAAACATCAAGTGCGTCCCAATATTACAAGATTTCTTAAACTCTGCAATAGTACCATGGTTATTCATAAAGTTTTCTCTGAAGCATGCAAAAACAGGCCAAGCAAAGCAGTACAGATGATACTGAAAACACGGCAATGTAAAGGTTTTGGTCAAGAACAGCTATGAAAATCTAGTACATCCTTTTCCTAACTTCAGTGGAAAAAAATTTGGTGATGTTCATACATTTTTTTTGTCATGAAGAACAAGGATTTTATGTAACTTATGTTTAAATTAAAAGGCTAGGGCAATTTTACCATTCTTGGAGGAATCAAAAACTTCTAATGAAGTTAGATAGCTCTGTAGTTAATTTATCAACACGGCTCTAATTTCAGGATAGCTGCAAAACTAGCAATCTCTAGCACATACAATCCCCTGCAAGTATTAGTTCACATGCAGGTCAACATCAAAAGTAAAGTAGCTACTATCTGTTTCATTTTCAATGAAGCAAACTCAGAGACAGTAAATCTGGAGTTCATAAAAGACATTTACATTCAAAGTTAAATTAGCACATCCTTGGCCTGTTTCTGCGCCAGTCTGCATTTCAAGTGACAGCAATTTTGGCATTTTTTCTATTCAAAACCAAAAAGACTAAATAGGTAACTGCTGTCATCTTTTCTAAGTGTGGTCTCCATTCTACTACACGTATGTGTCTGTTTATTACTAACTCTCACTCTCCTTCTTAAGTTCCCTTTGTCTCTGCTCACCTCTTGCCTGACTTGTATATTGTGAGCAACTGGGAGTAAGGGAGTAGGAAAAGGATACATTGCCTTTATTTGTCTATGCAGCAACAAAATGATCCTGGCTGGAGTTCTCGAAAACCACCATTACAAAAATTTATAAATAGAGAACTTTGCGCAACATCAACAGTAATGCAATAATTATTTTCATCCCCTAGGAAACAATGGATTTCCAAAAGGAATAACAATCCTATCAGAGAAGCTTTAGTGATTCCTTGTCCTACTTACCTCATACATATTTTCTATTCCTTTCAGTATAGCTTATACTTACTGGAGACCTTGTTCTTCCTGGTGGATTACTGGAAAGCCCTACAGGGCTATATCCCTACCAGTGGATCTACCAGGATGTGGCACTGCATTACACTACAACATTTAGGAAAGCTCCTACTCAACTGAATCATGCATGAATATATATTCAAGAAGGTGGCCCCAACAAAGACAAACTTCTATTGTCAAGAAAAGGTCTTTAACTTAAAAAGAACTGGGTTTTCACAGAAACAAAGCTCCATATTCTAACAGCATTAGAGAAGATGGCCATGGCATAAGGAGCTAAACTCTATGAGGCCAATGACTCAACATCCTCCCTCTTCCAAAATCATCTATAAACCCTTATGAAACCACAGCACATAAAACAATCATGCTGTTTATCTGATGGAGATAAATGTCAGATGTTTCACTAACCCACCCACAATACAAACTGTTTCTTAACTAATGGCAGAATCCTAGAGGGTTTTTTTATTAAAAAGTAAACATCTTTCTCAGCTATTGAACTGTGTTACAGATAGTTTATCCTAGCAGTCAAAAATGTGACCAAAACTGTCCTGAAACTGAGTGGAATGAAATGAGAGATGGATTGTTTTCAATTATTTTAATTGCTATCTGAATAATTTTCTAAATAGAAGAATAATTTTGTGTTTTATAGAGCAGTATTTAGCCATTTCATCACTACTGTCCTTTGTGAAAACTGGAAAAATCTTGTTTGACATCTGGATGTTTCTTTCATCTCTTGCTCTTTAATTACCATTGAAACAAGCTTCTTTCTTGGGGTTATTCAGTTTCAGCTACAAAACTGAGGACCCACAGTTTGTAGTCGGCACCCATCAGAGTATATAAAAAGTCCCTTGTGGGCTTTCACAGGCTCATACACTTGTATACTCCCATTGCTGACACTATTCCACTCATTTTAATAATTTTTCCACCGACATTTTCTAAAACCCCTACTCAGCCTGGTGAAAATAAAAGTAAAATAAAATAAAAAAAAAGAATAAATAAATAAAATAAAAGTGTTTGACTTACCCCTAGAGGATGTGTTCCCTTCTGGAGTTTGTTGTAAGGGCTGTATTTAGGTTTAGGTGGCTTCCCAGCAGCTCTGTCTTTGTGCCTTCTACTGCTTATGTGCTGTTAAAATATATTGGGGGGCAGGGGAGGGAAGAGTGATAGCTGTTTAATAGATCATTTCAGATTCTGCTTTTCATAAGGGTGTTCCAACACTGAAGGCTACTGCTGTCTACAGCAGCATTACTTTGACTAATTCAATTAACAGATGGAAACAGGGTCTATTCCAACTCAAATGATCCTTTGTGTATCACATATTGGAACTGTGATTTTCAACAGTGCTCAGTTCAGCTCTGCTTCCCTTGTGGTCAATTATTTTATCACCTTTGCTAACTTCAACAAGATGTGAATCAAGACAAAGACAGACACCTTTGAAAAATTCCTCACCTATCAAATTCAATCCACTGCTGACAGAAATTTTGGAAGAATATTAGATAGTAGAGTATCCTCTATTGGAAGGGGGACAGGGAGGGAAGGTCATAAAATTGTTTAAATCTCTAAGAAGCCTGAAAATCTTACTAAGATTTCTGCTGAAAGATGGTTACATATCGAACTAAGTGACAGTGAAAAAAACCCCACAAAATTCACTATCTTCTTCATGAAATCTATGAGATTTTACAAAAATCCTTCTACACAGACTTTATTGCAGTATTACATGTAAAGGACCTTTTTCAGTACTATATTCTTTGATTTGGATTCTCAATAGTACTCACCAAAAAAAAAAAAGAAAAAAAAACCTGGGCTTTTTTTTTTTTTTTCCCTGAAAGCAGAAGACAACTATTGCTATTGTCCACTGTGAATTTATCTTCATTCTTGCAAAGTTCCCCAAGTTTAATTCCAAAAGGCATATGGAATTAAACTAAGTGTTTTTCAACAAAGGCTTTGTTCATCTGAAGAATGACCGAACGCAACTTAGTGTAATTGCAATTTAGAGGTCAGGCTTCTCAGTTACAGAGTAACACTGGTAAAAAAATAGTACAAATCCTTTCCAGCCTGCATTTCTAAGCAGGTTATTCAGTGTTCTGTGAAAGTACTGCCTGCACTCACCTCCACATCTTTGTCAAGTCCAGTATCATGCAGTACACTAAATGGCAGGGTTTATTAGCTCATGACAATTACAGTAGTCTAAAGACAGTTGTAACATGTTGCAGCTTACAGCTTCTATAACTCTTTACAGAAATATATGTAGAATCATAGAATCATAAAGACAACTAGACTGGAAAAGACCTTTTAAGATCGTCAAGTAACCAAGAGATTTTGAGAAAACATATCCTCTGCAAGGGAAAATCATATCCAAAACAAAACATACAGCATGACAGTCAAATAAAGAGCAAAATCTGTAAGCTCCATTTTGATGTAAACTGTTAGACTGAAAGATGCTGACCGTGTTGGTACTTTATTATCATGGAAACTAAGAACAGTCAAGGATTCACACTCTGCAAGCTCGCTGAGTACCTGTTTCAGTTGTGTCTCAGAGTTTACGTGCACATCACATATTTCACAGTGAAATGTTTTGTTCTGAAGGCCTGTGTTTCCTTTATTCACAGGTCCTTTGCCTTTTACGCCTGCCCGGGGAAAGGCTTTTATGGTTCCACTTCCATTCCGAGCTTCCAGCATAGTTTTGTGCTTAGTCCCTGGAGACATTAGAAATGGGAAACAGAAACAACTTTGGCAATTTGGTTGCTTTCATTGTTTTATTTTCTTTTTAAAAGAAAATCATATGAACCTCGGCTTGGTGCCACATGCTGTCCTTGGAATATGCCTGTGTTTGTCTATACCTGATTTATACCAATGTAACAGTATTTAACATCTGATATTTCATTATTAAATTACATAACTGTAGGTAATGCACTAGAACAAAGCAGCCACACCAGTAAGTAGTGGCACAATCAGGTATCCTGACGTGAAGTTAAATGGGTGTGACTTTTCTCATTAACTCCTGCTGCTAATAAGGCCTGAACTGTAGCTGCAAAAGAAGTGTAATTTAGCTATTAAAGATGTAGTTGGATTTGATTTGTAGCCCTCCTGAATGGATTGATAAACAGTACGTCTTATGTATCTTACGCTTAAATCTGTAATTAACTAATTAGCTTCAAAATCAAAAAGGGGCAGAGGTTTTTGACAGCAACCTATGGATCTTCAATGGGCCTGGACAGAAACCAAAATGTGTGAGAAACGTACATGTGAGAAAATTGCACTGGAATTTTTTATTAAAATAAAGATTGGATAGAAAACAAGTGTCCTGCAGCGTTACCTTTATTCAGACTGAACAATCTCACACGCAGGCTGTGATGACAACAGACTGTTCTGCGTACAGAACTGTGTACAGCGTTCCACAGGTAATTGCTATATGCACTCACATGTACACTTTTACAATCATGCGTATGTGCGAGCACACACACAGTTTATCAGCACAGACAGCAAAAGCTTGGAAGGTTGTGTTTAAATATTCAGAATAATGTTTTGACTCTCATCTTGATCAGAAAAATGTTGAGTTTAACCCTCATGTGGAGTTAAATAGCTTTATAAAGTTGAATTTTCACCAGCTGAAGACCTGGCATACATCAAACACAGCATTCAAAACTGACTAGGCTTTGTTTCTCGTGAATACCAACAAATTATTATTTCCTTTTTAATTTAAGTGGATTCTTCAGACATGACAAAGTTAATTCCTATTTTATTACATCATGAAACCATCGATCATTTTGCTGCAGGTATATATGGTCGCTGTCTCTATGTTTCAAACCTTAGGCTCTCTGTTTGTCTCTTAAATCTATTTACCCTGTTGGTGGGTAACCCCTGTCATCCGAAATTAGGAGATTTTCTGTAGGATGGTTATAAGTGGTCATTGCCACCATATTAAATCCCAAGATCTTTTAACTCTGCTCACCACACAGCCAATCAGTGAGATGCTTAAAATAGTGACTGTGAATGACAGCTCACTACTACTGGAAATTATTGAAGCTACTAGCTCTTATAACAAGAAAATATTTGGAAATTAAGAAACTTTCATACAGTAGTTGCTATCAGTTGACGAAAACAAAGGGAAAATATACATAATTTTAACAGGTGATTAACAGACAATATGGAGCTAAGAATTCTAACTCTCATTACTGGACTCCAACTGACGCTTCCTCTTTCAGCCTTAATTTGTTAGATTTCAAACAAAACTAATTGCATTCATACTCAGTTTGCTCGCTGGCACAAACAAAACTATGCGAACTCTGAACACCAAAGGTAATGAAGCATGAGCTGTCATTTAGCTCTATATGGTCTGGAAGCTGCAAAAGCTAAAATCTAAGAAAATGGGTAACTTGCATGCAATAAAATCCCTTTCTTCCCCCTTTATGAAAGCCTCTTTGCCTGTCATTTTTATTCTTTAATAGTAAACGAATTCCTTGTAATTGCCAGTTTTCTGCCACCTCTTTGTCCCCTGCTGCAAGAGATCTAATCTATTCAGGGGAAGATAATTGCACAGCTCTTGAGACAGAAGGAAAAAAAGGAGAAAAGCAAGCACTACTCCATCTCACCACTGTTGTGCGCCTCCAGCTGCGAGGCAGAGTTGACAGCGACTTTGCATAGTGAACAGTACAGCAGTCTTTTTGCTTTTTCTTCCTCAGTCTCCACGGAAGGGCATGTGGTGCTGCTAGTGGCTGTTGTGGGGACTTTCTCCACTTTAGAGGTGATCTCAGTTGTCATAACACTGCTCTTCCGGATTTCCACGGTTGTCGTCGTTGATATTGCTGGTGTCCCTGTGGTAACATCTGTGGGCAAAGAGAGGAGATGGAAGGAAACACAAAAAAAGGGGTTCTGACCTTTGGCATTTGCTTCTTTTCATCCTAATGCTGCAACTGCACAGAGAGCCAGATTGTGCTGGTGATGGTTTGACTAATGGCAATGAACTAAATCTGACCTTATTCTTCGTATTTTGTGTGGTTACAAAATGCAGTACTCCCATATATCGAAATGCCACATATTCTGTCTCCTGCCTTGTGCTAACACCCAGTAAATACAGAATTCATAAACTGAAAAGACAGGTCATTAAAACTGCACTATGCAACTGAAAGATAATCCACTAGAAGAGGCTGTGTAATTTACCATTAAAATAGCCAGTTAAAATTTATATGCAGTACTTCAGATGCATAAACTGCCATAGTACCTCATAATACTTACGCTGATTATAAGTAGCTAAGCTAAAATTTTACCATTCTGTACTAAAACTAATATTAAAATAATAGTCTGTTCTTGATATCTGATAAAATAAAATGCTAAATTGATGCTTCACTTGATATTAGCCAAAACTAATATTAAATGGTACGCAATGAATAATACACAGTATACATTTATCCATATGTTATTAGTATCCATTAATACATAATAACAATAAATACTAATAATAGTAATTAAATATGCAAAATTCTGTATCTGAGACTTACACAAACACTAGTAAGATTTCCATTTTTCATTTCAGTGGTATGTCTGGAAAGACTGTAAGCATATTATAAACCTAAACCTATTTGCAAACCTAGTGCTTGCATCTAAGAACTTGTGCTTTTTATGTAGTTTCCAAATTCAAGAGAGAGAAAATACACAATGATATTGTGGTTTGAATAGTGCATAGATGAAATCTGGATATGGCAGTTTCGTATGGTAGTTAAGTACTTAGCAGGATAGAGGACAGCAAGATACAGCAGTGAGCCAGTGGAGAAGACAGCTAGTAAGAAACAAGAAAAGGAGAGTAAGGACAGGAGTCGTTCTAGCTTTGCACTGTTGTATTTTGCCATATTAAGTCCTACGGAGTAGCAGTTTCTCCTGTAAGAAATCATAGTTGAGATATCCCTGGAACTGGGTATGTTCCAACATAGACAGCTAATTTTCTTTCATATATCCCTTGGTGTTAGTGGTGCTTTACCTGTACTGTGCTTTATTCACTGCAATTTATTAGAATAGGCAAAATAATAATTCTTTTGCTGATAGATCTCAGTATATGCTGCGGTGCAGGAGGGACACAACTAACTGATGCTGCAGAGATGTGTTTCAGATTGTTCAACAACTTCATTAATGAAGAACATACCTAATACCTTAGCAGACAATAGCAAACTGGGAGCAACTGCAAACACACAGACAGGATTCAAAGCAATTCTGAGAAGCAGTCTAGAAAATTAAGATCCTTTTCAGCAAAGACAACTGCAGGAGTCCACACTCAGTAGGATTAATCTAATCTATTAAAACAGGATGAAGAGCAACAGCCCCAAAATTATTTTTTGAGGACTTGTTTGCTTGATTTTGTGTTGCTTTCTTTGCTTGTCTATGAGAAAAAGCTTTCAGTAGCAGGTAACAAGATGAACAGAGATCTCTTATATCGTCATGTTATGAAAGAGGTCCCCCTCCATACTGGAAGTCCAAAGTGAAAGCTATATGAAGTATTTTCTTCTCCTCTAATCAGCATTTAAAGGCCCTGTCAAAGTCAAAACCGAAAAATTACCTGCTTTGTTATTAATCCAGCAGCAATAAAAATTGAAATCAACAACAGGAAGAGGAAGCTAAAACAAATTATATGTTTAGAAAACATGGACTGTGAATACAGAAGATGAAGGGCAAACACTGAAAACATTTTTTATATCTGTATAAGGTAGCTAAAAATAAAAGAATAAACTCTTTTCCCTGATCCTTCCTAATAGGAGACAGACTATTGGATTACATCAAGAGAGCCTTAGATTAGACATCAGGAAATTTGTTCCAATATTAAGCTTGAGAATAGCCTACCTACAGAGATCCGGAAATACTGCCTACTAGAGGACTTGAAACTGACTGGCCAAATATCTGCAGAAGCAACCAACCCAGGTATGACTCCCTTTCAGTCAGTGGGGATTTGATCCTTCAAGACCTATTAATTTCTGTACACTGTACATTTTGTAACATTTCTACATATTTTCCCATTTAACTTTTAAAACCTAAATGTTTTTTAACAATTATTATTCAAAAACCAAGAAAGCAGAGTTTGTCATGTGAATACATATTGCCAGGCATTAAAGCACATAGCAAAAATAAGATCCTGCTTAGCATCTCATTTTTTTCCTAAGAATGAGTCTAGAGGTGGTTATATCCGGAAAGTACTGGCCGGGTCGAATACTGGTGCAGAAGGAATAGTATTACTTGCTGAACATTCTGTTCTTATTTATTATTTTTTTACAGACCAACAATAATGTTTCAAGAAAACCCAACCCGTTTTGAAATATTAAGGTTTTTGTAGGGAAACTGATGAGTAAATGAAGCATTTGCAGACCTGTCCACAAAATTATACATTTAACTAGTCACTCTTTTCCCATCCCAAAGAATCTGAAAGTCAGCGTTGGCTTTCTTTCAGTTGAAAGTTGCCACAGTGAAATTATTTTCCTCAAAAGCCCAATCCCAGCAGTACATAACACTGGTCTTAGAGCTTCAGTTTCTCCATCTTGGTTCTACCACAGAGTAGCAGGTTCAGCCAATGTACATTCCTGGTGAAAAGGAAGACAGAGAATTGATGGCACCACAAAGAGGGAAAGACACTAGCATTCTCTCAGGATTGATGGCAACTTTGGTGCTCATTCTAATCTTACAAGAAATTAGGTATGTACATCATATGTAAATCACCATTTACCAGCTTTACAGTACAAGGGTCAGTATTTTGTCCCAAGCAAGGAAAACCTGAGGCAATGAAAAGCAACAAAAACTTAAATAGCTGCAGATTCTATTCAGCTTCAAATATCTGACCTCCTTTATCTATGTGTTGTGGTTTAAGCTTAGTCGTAAATTAGACAAAGCATGTAGCTTGCTTGTTTTCCCCCCACAACCTGTCCTTCCCCCCACCCCCCCCAGTCTCGGAGGGATGGGGAGGAGAACTGAAAGA
>WYDI02036567.1:0-15541 GCA_009867235.2 Psittacus erithacus | reverse complement strand
CCTTGTTATTTCCCTTATCATTATTATTATTGGTGGCAGCAGCAGTGGTTTGTGTTATACCTTTGTTACTGGACTGTTCTTATCTCAACCCGTGGGAGTTACATTCTTTCGATTCTCCTCCTCCATCCCTCCCAGAGTGGGGGGAGAGTGAGGGAGAGACTGTGTGTCTGACGAGGCTTAAACCACAACATGACATCAGTGCTTTTGTAATGAAAATGCAGTTACTCATTTGTCAATATAAATGTTGACCACTTTTTACTAGTTGATGAGTAACATAACCTGGAAAATACTTTGAATAATCAGTTTTTAGAACACATTTTTGTGAGAACACAGTTAATTGTGAGGGTACAAGAAGGAAGAAAATTTTTTACCTTTTTCCTTACATAAGCAAATCAAAGGTCTAATAGGTTGGACTTCTTCTCTCTTACAGGGCAGTATGTGTGAGCTGAATAACCAGGTTTTCTTCAGTTAATATTGCTTTTTTTCTTTTTTAAAGCCCAAGATCTCTTCCGTAGTAGACAGCCTGTAACTAGGTATTAGCAGTTGTGGGAAGGTTAAATTGCTCTTTCATAGATTAGGATTTGTTAACAGATGTGGTTATTGGTACTGTGTGCTTTCCTAATCCCTCTTCGGTATTGGTGCATCTCCAACCCTACCAGTTTAATTAACATTGAAATTCTCATATTATTTTGGTGTGCTGATTAGAGGCAAAGACTAAGTGGAAGTCAGTTTGGCATCCCAAGAGACTTCAGTGTTAACAACGCAGGTTTTTTTTTCCTTTTCCTTCCCCTTCTTGAACTCCAGATAAGCAGGAGGCCTCCGTTAGATTTCATTACTGTCACGCGCTCTTCATGGTCATCTTTTAATATTTGAAAGGATCATTTGTTAACTGGAAATGGTCAATTTTTTTTTTTTCCCTTTGGCTTTTGAAATATAATTTTCAATTTTTAATTTGATTCATTTAGATGAAATCATTAATCAGGGTTGAAACTGAGTTAATTTTCTGGAAAATAAATGAGGTTGTTAGAGTGAATGTTATTAAGTGAGCTCTTTGCAAGAAAGGGATAATAGCTGAAAATATGGAAGACTTTGAGAACTGTAGCAGTTGAGGGATAAAAACCAAAAAGGGTTTGTTTTTTTTTTCCTAGCTAAGTGCAGTAGTTTTTTAAAGGAAGCTAGGCGTAGGAGGGATATTTCAGACCTATATTAAACTTAAGAGTTATAGAGTAAATACTCTTGTTAAATATATAGGTGACTTACAATGCTACAAAGACAATATAGATAGTGATTTTTAAAGATGCTCTTACATATTTGCAAAGTGTGTTTCTTCTGAAGCTTAATATTTACTATTCTAAGAAATGTCCATGCAATTTTTGAGAAAGAGAAACAGTCATAGTAATTCAGCAGAAGTGCCGCCATCCAGCTAGAAAGCTTCAGTAGACAGGGAGAGGAGGCCATTAAACCTTTTTCTTTCTTCAGTTTGACCCAAATTCAGCTGCTGGCCTTGAGATGATTCTGTTTGCTTACTCTCTAGAGTTTACTACATTATACAAAGTGATTAAGATAGCTGGCAAAATCTCTTTGAAACACAAGCCAAAGAAGGAAGGGATTGAACTAGACAGGCAACATGCTAAATTTACCATTCTAGCTTATTTCAGGTAACTACAAAATTTGTATCCTAAAGTTACCTACTTTCTACTAATCTTCTATTTAAACCAGTGTTTTTTCTTTTTCCCCCAGGAGATAGGGCTGCTCCTCTGTTCTGATAGGAGAGATTTTTTCCCTTCAAGTGTTCCAGTCTTTGCTGAAGAGCTATCATAATACTAAGCACTTAGTGGCCTTAGGGCAAAGCTTTTGATGGAGCACTACAACTCTGTTTAGATTTTCTTTCAGTGCCCATGCTCTCATTAAGGACTATTTCAAAGTGCATTGCTATGAATGAGTAGTAGAAATTGTAAGTGTCTTATCCAAGAAGATATTTCTTCATAGGTGTTTTTTAATGGTCATGTCTAACAAGGTGTTAAATACTCTCAACTACTTTTAGCTGCAGAGGGAAACAGGATAAGGTGCCATGTTAAAAAGAATTCTCAAATGGAGAGAGGTGCGAAAGTTCTGTGGTGGAGCAGGAGGTCACATGGAAATGATTCTGGACTGTAGATGCTTTCCTTTTGTGATGTACCTTTCCATGATAAAAGAAGAGACACAGTCATAATCTAACTTGAGTTAACAGTATGAAAACTAAAATCTCAGGGAGCACATGAGTTCAGTTTTCCTTTCCTTTTAAAAGGACAAACAGCAGCGACCAGATCTGAACCCTGGTGGACATGAAAGTTGAGTTTGTACATTCTCTGTAGTACCAATGTTGACTAAAGACATGATAACTAAATTACAGGCTTTTAAATATCTAAAGTAGTATTTGACAGATGGTTATTTTGAGGTAGAGCAGAGCAAATGTTGATATACCATTTCATTTTCATGTATATCATTGTGATTTAATGAATCACTGTGATGTAACAGCCTCAAGTGAATAGAATATAGCATGTTAATCCAAAATGGCAACTTCACTGTATAAATACTCGTGGGCAATGTTAACTGCGTTTGAGCTGCTTGAAGCAAGTACCTCTTCTGGGAGTGGCAAAAATACCTCTCTTCTGGAATAAGAGAACATCCTGAAGTCCCTCCACATGATTAAGATCAGTCACTTGTCATCAGTTAGTCAATTGCAATTAATTACTACTAATGGGTTTTGTATTCTACCTACGTTATAGACCCTACATGCTAATAGGAGCAGATTAATGGCTTGGCCAGAGATGTCAGAGGCCCCAGTTCTTAATAATATAATTTATTATTAAGAATAGTAGGTTTATGGTAGTATTATGTAGATGCTATGGGAGTATGAAGGAGCCCTGCTTGTAGTCCTGTAGGCTTTTAAAACTGCTATAAGTAGCAAAAGCAGGATCACGCCAGTGGTGTGCCATAAACTTGTTTTCAGATCTATCCTGCATACGTACTTTTGGGTTTAATAATACAGTTTCCAATATGCAGAAGCTATTTCTCATAGGTTATATTTACAGAATTTCTTAAAGTCACTCAAGCTTTAAATTATGTTTTGGAATGTTCATGTTTAAAAAAACAGTTGTTGTTTCTGCATGTCTTTTAATATTTCAGAAGTTAGTTCTTTTGAACCTAATCAAACTATCTCCCAAACCCAAAACCCCTTTTCTTTTTCTGTGGTGTAGGAAGACCTTCTCTCTCCATCTTCCTTTTCTGTTTTCTTCAGTATTCGTTCCTGGCCAGCTTCCTGTTTTCTTCCAGTGTTTTGTGGTATCTTTGGGCACGGCCATTTGCAATCCTTTCTTTAAGAAGTTTCTTAGAGGGTAGGTTGCATTGCATTTCTTACTTAAAAATACGTGAACAGAAATCTGTTATAATTTTGGCATGCAGATTCTGCCTTCATATTTTCTGAAGGGTAACCTTGAATGTGTATCTCATGACATTCACATGACTTCATCTCAAGACTTCACATTAGAAGTCTTTCCAGTCAGGAAAGACTGTTTTGCTACCATATGCTGTGTTACTGAGTCTCTTTTCAAACTGTGCCATTAAAACTTAACAATGAGGAACTTGCTATCTAGAACTGCCCAAAACTTTACATGAACAGCAGTGAACAGCAGTATTTGGCCTCTGAAGATGATGAATCTAGAAATGGTATTAAGCGATAATGTGTTCAGCATAGATTTCCATTGTATTGAAGAATGACACCAAGTAGAGAGCACCTTGAGGGAAACTGCCATATCTGAAACCCCTCAAGGGTTTTTGGAAAATGCCCACTCCTTAATCCCACTTATCTTCTCTTTAAACCCATGCTTCTCATAAGTTTTAATAGCAGGCGTCTGAATTAGTTGTGCCTTCCTCTTGAGCTGAACAAGATGTTCTACTTCACTGGTACACTCCTGATATGGACAGATCAGTAATATGAGACCAGGAGATAATTTTTATATGAGTGGATTTTGAACACAGTGCTACACAGTAGGAATACCTGTGCCCTGAGCCACTGCTCATGTAGTTCTCTACCTGGCCAACTACAGCTGGTAGGGAAGCAAAGTATTTAGGAGGTGGATAGTTAATTTCCTTTTCTCCAAAGACATATTTTATGTAAGCTTTTGAAAACATAACAGATATTTGTAGTCACTAGACAGTAGGTAGGTGTCTGATGAAACAGATTTCGTGTCTAAAATCTAACACAGGGGAAGTACATGTATAAGTTTTTCTTTCATGTCTCCTCCTTGCGCAGCAGCCGATGCTAGGAATGAGACATTGTGCCAAATAGGATGCCACTGAATGAAACATCATTCCAGGTTTGGCCCAAGTCACTCTGCACACAGATGCAAACGTATGCCACTGATTGCAAAAAATTTGGTGCATTTGCTGTTTGGATAAGGAAGCTGAAGCTGTGGTTCACATGCTTTTGAATGGAATGCACTGGGATGGGTTAGCATCTGTCCTGCGAGTGAGATGCTCAGCTATGTGTGGCTATTGATAGTAACATGGGTTACTGCTTAGCAGTGTTATCTAAGCAGTTGCCAAAGGTTTAAGAGTACACAAATAAAAAGGAATTAAAATGACCATTTTTAAAGGACTTTGGAAGCTTTTAAAGAAAAAGGAGGTTTTGTGAGTGCAGTAGTCCTGCTTCGAGTTTCTTATTTCAAGCTAAGCTTACCAGTTTAATTTTAATCCCTTTCAAATACCTTGGTCATGCTTTGAAGATAGAAAACCGCCCCCTCAAGCTCTGAAGCTGAGCAATGGCCCTTTTTGTTCCCACAAGCCAAGAATAAAGCGTTCACATGAGCTCATTTACAGAGAGAAGAGTTGGCAGCCTTATCTGGAGAGGAGAAAGGAGCTCTGAAGATGAAAAGCTATCGCTACGACAGAAGTCTTTATTAGGTTGAGCAGGAATGGAATGTGGTGTACATGGGATAAAGTGACAGTTACCTAGAGCGTTTAGGGAAAAACAGAGGAGTAATAGTGTTTCATGTTGTTCTTAGGCCGGCTTTTTTGGTGATCCCTCTGGCCCAGGGATGTTTGAAAAGTCTAGATGTTTGGGTGGAAAAGGGGAGTATGTAAACAGCATACTGTGTCAGCTTTGCTTGGTGTTTGAGCCTCTGCTCATCACATAAAGAGTGAGTCAGAAAAAGGAAAAAGAAAGCTGAGTCATTAGATAGTTTCATAATTACTCAGCATTCCCTGTTGTGCCAACCCCCTACTAGAGAGCTTGGTAGGAGGCAGACTTCAATTGAAAAGCCCTTTAGCCAGTTTCACACATATGTCAAATCCCATTCAGAATAAGTATGTCCATTGTTGAAATTCAGGTTTCTCAGGATAATTTTCTTCTATAATAAGGATGCTAGATGTAGAATTACATTAAAATAATACTTTAATATCTCTATAGTATATATAAAATATAATCCACATGAAAGAAAAATGTGATTTATTCAGCTTGCTTTGCTGAGTTATTTCTTCTGCATTCAGCCCGAGCTGGCACTTTTCTGTCAGTTTCCCCAACAAAATCTCTATGCTGTCGTTGCAAGTTTTGTTTGTAGTGGTTAAAAAGACTTTGTACAATAAATATCTGAGCACTCAAGTCCCTTGAAGTTCATGGAATTTCTGTCATTCATTTTTCTTTCTGTGGATTGGGACTGGAGCATGTGATACCTGCTGTGTAACCAGCAGGTAGGCCTTCTGATGCCTTCTTACCTTACGGTGAGCAAAATTATGAACTTCCCATAGCACATCTCAAGTCTTTGACAGGGATGCGTGAACATCCCATTTAGCGTAGTAGGCAGTAGTATTGTATGGACCAGTCTTGTACCAGTGTTATTAACTGAGTGCGTGCTCTGCTTCACTGGGACTGAGTGGGGTAAAATGGCAGTTACAGCCAGTGCCTGCAAAAACCATGGCATGCCTGGGAAACAGCTTGTTACCTGGGTGTCTGTTCATAGCTGTGCATCATCCATCCATCCATGAATAGAGGAGGGATGCCCTGAGAGCCACTTCACTCAGTGACTGCTGATTGCAGTTTGGAAATATAGTCTATAAATGCGGCTGGTCTTATCCTTTTAAAACTTATTCCTGTGACTTCAAAATGATGTGATAATACTGTTTCAAGGGCTTAAGGAGTTGTAATTTGTGCAGACGTCTTTATTTGCTCATTGTGTATTTATTTTACCCATGAATTTGGCCTGGTAGACTTTTTCAGTAGAGGGCTCTTTTTCTTCCAGCAGAATGCAGCAGCAAAACTTCTGCTGACTTTAATAGGAATAGGTCTGGAAGTTATTATCATCATATAAAAATCAGCTTTATGTTGAGAATAAACAGTATAATTCCACTGATCTTCCCCTTGTCATTGATAACGTATATGTGTTTTTATTGTTTTTACTTCAGAAGTTTTCATGTTCATTTGTTAGATTTTCTTCTTCATTAAGAATTCTGTCTTGCAGCATTTTGTAAGTAGCAATGTCTTTACAACCCAAGCCCATTAGAATTAGTGGTACTTTAGCTAAAAGAAAAATCTATAGCTAATTGTTTCTGTGGTTCTTCCAAATTTCACAGCTGCTATGAAATTCAAGTAGAGACCTGCATTGCCTTTATAGGCACCTCTGCCCCCCAGTAAAAACAAAAAGGCTTTACTTCAAGTTTTGAATTGCCTTCTTTTAATGCTTTAAACAATAGAGTCATTTCTTCATTTAATTAAACCAGTAAAAGTTGTTCCTCAGCCATACAGATTGACAAAGGACTGTAATTGATTTGGCTCATTTATTTTTTTTTTTATCACAATTAACAATAAAATGCAGTGCATTTTGCTGGAGAAGTAACAGAAAAATGAAAAAGAAAGATAAATGGCAATATTACTGCTTACATTAATTAAGAGGGTATGTTGAATATTACTCATGCTGGAAAAAGTCTGTAATTGGGATTTTAGTGTTGTGAGGGTTTCGGTCGGAGTTTTCTCAGAGTAAGGACCGCAGGTGTTTGTACATCAAGAAAACTGTAAAGCCACCTGATTTTAATAACAGATCTTTGTGCAGTGGAACATGCCACTGATGTTTAAGTGTGTCCTCAGGTAAAGCATTCCTTAATAGCGTGCGATGGAACACCTTCTCTTGAAATATAGGCTTACCTGTTTTTTTCATGGGCTGTTTTAAAATCCCATATTTGGGTGGGAAGAAAGCACTGATCCTACATCTAAATCGAATTTTTGAAGCTTTGTTAACAGTTGTATATAAAACTTGGTTTTTTATATATAAAAACTGAAAAGGGGGGAGGACACATCCACAAACCAGGTGACTCTTTTTTTAAATGGAGTTTTTGCACTTTTACAATAGTTTTGTTCCTTTTTTCAATGCTTACTTTCTTGCAAGAGTGTTTGCTCTGGTTCTTCACATGGATAATGTAAATGGAAGCCAGCCTAAATAATCCACCGTGGTTGGGGGGTTTTGTGGTATCTGTTGATGACTGAAGTTCTTTGGCTCTCTGTACCTGTTCTTACTTGAGGAATTACTAGCTCAGCCATTGATCTTTGCCATTGACAGGATGGACTGTGTTGCAATTGCATGTAATAAGAGACATTTTCTGCTCTAATTTCTAAACTGACTTAGTTTTACACCTCTTAGAATCAAATCGTCTGCATTGACCAGTGTTGGCATGATACTTTTGGAATTACCATTCATTTTCTGATGCATGACATGTGAGAGATGTCTAGAAAACATCTGGTTTTGGCCAGTTCAGTAGCAGCAGTCCCAGATGAACAGGTAATGTCAGCTCATTTCATTATGAGTTGCACTGGTCCACGTAACTGAAGCTGAACTTTTTTCTGTCTTTGTCCGTATAGACAGAATTTCTTTACTGATACTTCAGACCTTATGTGCGTAATAGTTAAGCTGTTTGTTTGCTTGTTTGGTTTTTTTTTTAATGCTGTTAAGTACATTTGTGATAGAGACTTGTGTTTTCAGTTTCCCTTTAAAGCTCAGCACTTAGAGCCTTTCTTATGCATATGCTGCTAAAGGAGGATTTTCATTAGATAAATTCTGCCCTCTGTTTCTTAAATAAGATTGAAGAGCTTTTCTGGCTAAGTATGGTATGCAACACTTGACATCCCAGTCTGTTTAGTTCCCTGTGACAGCTGCATGGGGTTTTGACAAGGTACAGTTGTACAGCATATTCCATGGCTTAAGAAAGGTAGAGAGTGCCTTTATATTTAGTACAGGGGTTTAGGTTAGATATAAGGAAGAAATTCTTCCTTGTGAGAGTGATGAAGCACTGGCACAGGGTGCCCAGAGAAGCTGTGGGTGCCCCATCCCTGGCAGTGTCCAAGGCCAAGTTGGATGGGGCTTGGAGCAACCTGCGCTAGTGGAAGGTGTCCCTGCCCCTGGCAGGGGGTTGGAACTGGATGAGCTTTAAGCTCCTTTGCAACCCAGATCATTCTATGATTAAAATGCATTCCTTCTCAGAGTAGAGGCAACCGAATGTGACAAATAAAAACCAAGCATATGAAGTTCTTTCTTATTCTATCTTACATATTTATGTAATTAGAAGGAGAATTTTCCCATATTTTAATTAAATTATTTTAAAAATTAAGTCCATGTACAGGATTTTTTACTGTATTTTAATGCAGTTTTGTGGAAATGGCTTTGAATGAAAAGTGGACCACACCATTCTGGATATAGGGAAGGTACCAATCAAAATCACAGAACTCTGACTGAATTTATATGAACTTTAGAAAGGTTTTAATATAGATTTTGTGTAATCTTTGGTTTGTAGAAGTTGTAAGTTGTACTAAAATTCACTCTGAATATGAAGAGGACTGGACAAATATTAGATTCTCAATTTGAATTTGACATTGTATTCTCATTTTTGCTTTTTGCTCATCATCTTAATTTAAAGGTCCAGTTGTATCTAAAGCTCTGACGGGCTAATGTATTTAAGATATCTGACAAAGTTCCCTATTGATCTATTGAAGTTCCTGTTGAACTTGCTTAACTGCCATTTCACTAGTTTCAAGAAATATGTAAGTACCATCCCTGAGAGAGCAACAGACCCCATACGAACTTGGCACAAAGCAGAGAAGTTTCATCCATTTCCATGCATTGTGGATGGTATGAAAAGATCACTGAGCAATATAAAAGGAAAGGCACAAGCTGGAGAGAATAATAAAGAGGTATCAATCTGCCATACCGCACCATCTCTGACAAAAGGGCATGACAAGTTGAAAATAACTTAACTCTGTGAAATGGGGAAAAGGCAGTAAAAAATTGTGTTACTGTTTTTAAAACCTGCCTCAATTTAAGAAACGAATGCTCCTGGCCATTGCCAAGGTGTATGATGGTCACAGAAATCTCCCATGTCAGCGAATGGGAAACATGTAAAACCTAATGAAACAGTAACAGAAAATATCAGCTTTGTTAAGACCATTGAGACATCCCTGGTTAAAAAAGTCCCATCTCTGGTCCCAGAGGCCTTCCTCATAGTTTCCATCCTCAGTGCCATTTGTTTTGATTTTCTCCAATAAATGATATGGCTGACTATTCCCAGAAAACATATTGGCGCTTCCTATAATGCACAATTTTGCTGGATATACGCATACTTACAGGTGTGTTCTTCAATGGCTAGTTCCTTTCTTTTCTCCAGATTAACTAGGTTAAGGCTTCAAGAAAAAATGCTTGAATCAGTTTCCTTTTAAATGCCACCAAGATCTTATTCCTGTTATGTCATTATAGTAACGTGGTAAGCAGTGCTTTCTTGTTCAGAACTCTCTGCATGTTTTTGTGCCATTTTTCTGAATATCTAGCACAGATTAAAATTAGTAAAAACCCCAAACCTTGAACGTGTGAAAATGGATCCAAATTTGACCTCAGGGTTAAAATACCTTCTGGAACAAACAAAGCACATTGCAGAGGGAGGTTCTGATCCAAAGAGAAAGTTGTAAGGTCAAAGAGAGGGGAAAAGAGGAAGAGGAAGAAACTGACTGGGCTTTCTTAAAGCCCTAAGTATAAATTTGGCTCCATGGGAGTAAGCTGGAGGTGGGGGGATAGGCAAAATCTAAATGCTGAAAACTGAGCCACACGGAGACTTCATCTGCCAGCAGCTCTCAAGACCTTTACTTCTTTGTACTCAGTTTCCTGTATTTCTATTGAAGGATAGCCTGTGTAAGGCAGCATAAAAGAATGAGGAAGGAATTTCTTCTCTTAGCTTTTATTAATCATTAAGCAGTGCAGTGTAGTTTGAGTTACACTGTGATGTCGCAAGCACATGCAGCCTTTGGTGAGCATTCTCTCAAGAGTTCCTGCTGGGGAAAGAGAAGCAGACTTGCTGCAGCACATTATGTATGGATCATGTCATCTCCTTTTCCTTTAAGCCTATTCCTGCTTTCCTGATCACAGTGGTGACGGCAATTCCGTTTTTTCGTGGGGAACTCACAGGATCCAGGGAACTTACCTATATTCAAGAACAATTTGAGTGCCCTTTGTATCCAGTTAAGAAGTTGAAACATGTATCTGTTTCTATTGTGCTTTCTTAGATCAAGAATAATTGATTAGTAATAAAACCAAATTCTGTGTATCTTTCCTTTAGAGATACAGTTTCATTTAAATATATATTCCTTTAGATATATAGTTTCATAATCTGACTAAAGAAGTCAAAACTAAATGATGATTATGCTAAGAGCATTTCTCATACTTTTGGCAATAGTATGAATATCTTTAATGTGTTTTGTTTCCACTGTTCATTAATATTTTAGTCTGTGATTGTCCTTTCTTGACCTAAGAATTTTCATGTCTTTAATATCATAGCAAATGTATAGAAATGTTTCAGGTAAAATCTTATGTGAAATAGGCTGTATACTTTATATAGACAGGAAAAGTATATAAAAAAAGAAAAGACTAACAGCGATCTTAAAATTGTAAAGTAATGGTAGGAAAACTTGTGTTGAAATTATCGCAGCTGAAGGCAAAAGAATAGAATCCTTATTAATCCAAAATTATTACTGTTTAAATAAAAGAAAAAAGAAGGGGAAGAGGGAACCCACCTAAAAGAATGCCCTGTTCAAATACTTCAGGGGGAACATATATAGTAGTAGATGAAAGGGCACTGCATGTTTCATGGAAGGGGACATTGGAAAAGGTGCTTTGTAATATATCCAAGGCTCTTTCTGCCAGAAATTTCAAGTTTCTGATGAAGATTAAATAGAATTTGATTATTACTGAATATTCTGGTGAGCTGGTATGGTAAGTCTCTTTTCATACTGAGAATATGATGATGCAGAGAGACTTGGATGCTGCAGTGGATGTCACACAGTTTTGGATTTACTTGTAAGTGCACTTCATGATTAAGCTGCTCAAAAATTATTCTTAGAAGGGGATTATTCACATTGGTTTGCTTTGTGGGTGCAAGTTATAAATACCCTGAAATATTTCTCCAGGTTTCTGCATGTGGGTTTGTTTCATTAGGTTATTTTGTACATAACCTGTCGTATTTTTACCCAGTTAATTCTGCTTTTGTTTTCTATTCTTGTAGTGCCTTAATGTCATTTGAACTGGATATCGCAGTCGATAGGGTGAATTCCAGTTAGAAATGTATAGTTCTGTGTGTAGAAGGAAGAAAGAATAAGTCCAACATATGTGTTTAATGACGGGAAGAGAACTTTGGGGAAGAAATAGAAAGCAAGACTTTGAAAGCAACACAGTATTGAGAAAGAATACAAAGTCCATGAAAGTACATTGTTGACTCTTCCTGCTTTTAGAAGAAACTTTGGAGAAATGTACAGACCTCACCATGATTATGCTAAGTTTGCAGTGCACTGACTGAGGAGACCTTGGTCTCCTGTTTGCTAATTTTAAATAGACTATGCTTGTCAGGAATTACTGACTTAAAACTAAATATTAAAAAAAGAAAATGCTGCAGCTATTAAAAGTTCTATATGAAAATAATTTCTGGAGATGAGGAGATGCTTTTATTTCCTCTTTTAAATAATGCTTATGTAATTATGTTGCCCAATTACTTGTATTAACATATAACTTGTATTAACATACCTCTGTACACTTGATATGGCTCTTCTTCGTAGCAGTTGCCACTACAATTTAAACAAAACCATTCTCAGACAAACATCTTCTATATAAGGGTATTTTTAACAGGGAGGAGTTGTTTCTTGTGGAAAAGAATAATTCACATAGCAACAATTGTTGACCTTTTTTCTCTTTCTATTTGTTTTGTTCATTTAGTCTGGCTAAAATTACATACATATTCATGTATTTTAATAAGAACAAATCATTACTCTTGGATATTTTCCATAAATTTGTTCTCATAGGCAATTTGATAGACATCTACTATAACTGTAATGAGGGAAGTTTGCAGTAAATCAGTTTGCCTGGTTTAGAAGACTAGAATTTATTAACCCATTTCCCAAAAAGTCTGGCATTACCTGTGAGATTAGAAGAAAATCGCCACTGTTTTCTGTTTTAGAGCAAGGGCATTTTATAACCAGAGTATATTGTCTAATTGTTTAAAAAATTATTGTCTTTTATTAAAGTGAAATTAATTTACCTTGTGTTATTAATTGTGCATAATATTATGGACAGTCAAAAATTCTGGAAACCACTGAGCACGTTACAGTTAGGTTTTCCAACTGGGATTTTCTATATTAACTGATCCACTGGTGCTAGTAGTGCTAACTACGAAAGAGCAGTCAGTGTGCAGACTAACCGTTGTGCTTTTGTATGGATAGCTTCTAGCAGTAGTATCAGTAAAGTGGTATGGCTAATAAACCTTCCCTTAGTTGCTCAAGTATTACCTTGGGATGAGAGGCCACAAAGAGGGTAACCTGTCACTCCAGCGTGCAAGGCAGTATGCCAAGTTATGAGGCTAGCAGGATATATGAGCTAATGTATAAATCAGTTACACTCTAGGCATGAATGAAGTGTTAAATATGTTTGGGAGAATACTTAAAATTCAAAATGAAGACTTAGATTTTTCACTGACGTCCACAGAACTTTACCTGTACCTGTTAACTCTTTGTGTTTCATTTTCTTTCCCATTGCTTTACTGAGATGAGACACAGAATAAATATATACACTTGTTATAGGAACTGTAGAAATTAACTTGGTGTTCTTTTCAGGCTTCAGCCAGTAAAGCCAGATACTATCTTAGGATTTTTATAAATATGTATATACAGGAATATCTCAGTTATTTTTGTGTTAATGGAAAAGAAGTGAACGTTAGAAGATTTGAAGAACAGTATGCATTTTTTAACCTTCTGGCGTATTCTCAGTGCTCTGGAAAATTTTGGGGCAAATGTTTGTACACTGTGGTATTTTGTCTAAAACACAAATATCTGTTTCTTCAGAAGAGTTCTGTGGATGGGACTGTGTGCCTTGTTAAAGGCCATTTATAAAATCCCGTCCTGGCAAAGGTCATTTTGAGTGGATCACACTTGAGTTCAAAATCAGATGACTTTTAATCAAGCACACACTGAGGATTTAAAGATACAATATTTTCATTTTATGCACTGGTTTAGTCTGTGACTTGAACACTTCTGATATGTATAAGAATGTATGTGCAGACACACATACATTTGCACAATGATGAGCTATGTTAGCTCTTAGAAATACCCTATTTGAATACCCTCATTTCCCTCTGCTTTCAGAAACTTTGCAGTCAGATATTTAATTCTGAACTAACAATTATTTTGCTGTACTTAGCCTCTTAGTAAATACTTGAAATTAATTTTAAGGACACATTATCTACATTCCTTAATACTGGGGGGTGGTGGGAGCAGAATAAAGTTTCAGGCTAATTGTAGCACATTGTAGATTAAAGTATTCTGTACCAGTGTTTTTGCAGGACTTCCTGAAGCTGTTACGGCCATGACCAGAAATTACTATTTGCAAAGAGTTTTCTGTTGATTACTGAGTACAGTTTTGTGAGTAAATTATCAGGGTTTTTTACAAACTCTACCCGTAAGCAATTCTAGATACTCTACTACTCTACTTTTTCTGAGGGAGAGGCAAATACTTTCTTCCTGAGAGCTTTTTTTCCCCAGTGTTCTTTAAGCTGCACACATTGTAATGTTTTTTACCTGCCACCTCCAGAAGCAACAATATATGCAGAGAACTTACCTCCCTTCTTTGTTTTCACCTTTGTGCACAATGCCACAGGGTAACCACTAGTAGGAAGCAATTTCACCGCATTGGTATTTTACTATGCTATGCCTTGATTTGATGCCCATCTACCACTTAATTATCAAGTTTCAGTTTTTCTGTTGCACAATCATCACTTTAACTCACTGCAAACAGTGAAACCAGAAACCTTTAATTTATTCTTCTGCATTAACTCTGAAATTTTCAGGCAGGAGCAGTACTGCACAGGAGGGTGCTGTGATGTGGTATGTCAGTACCTTCCAGTCTGAACATACTAACCCTATATCACAGGTTTTTTCCTACTGATGTAGCAGATAAATATTCCCCTTTTTAAAATAAGCAACAGCTCAGAGAAGTGAGAGAGTAGAAACCAGGACTTTCAAATTCCTCACAGCCATAAAAGGTGGCTATCTGTACTATGATCTTACTTAAGCCACTGTTGTACTCTTGTAGCAGGTAGAATTTTAAGGAATAGAAAGTTGTAGTACTTTGTAGAAAGTGGACAGGAGGAGCAAAGTACAGAAAAGCCATGTCATTTGCTAAAGACACCTGAAACTAGTAAGGTAAAATCTTCTTTTATCTCCAAGTTAGAATTATCCTGTAACTGTACTGCAGGAGTACTGTGAGACCCCAAATGAAGCCCTGTTGTGGAACTCGTGTTTAATCCTGTCAAAAATTCACAAACAAAATAACAATACAGAAGACAAAATTCAAAATTCTCACATTTTGGCTGAAAAGTAAAGCAAAAATATAGGAATACCTGTAACATTTTCCAAGCCTACATTTTCATATGATGCGGATGTAGGCATCACCAAAAAATTGGGTTTAAAAGTACCCCCTTTTTTTAGCATCAGGTTGGCATGAACTCATTAAATTACTTTAGATATTCTAGTTTTCAGTACAATATTCTGTATAGCTAAATCTGATAAAGTTTACTTAGACTGTAAATTACAGTAAGGTACAATACTAATTATGTGTTAGCCCTAACTAGAGGCTGAGTCATGATGTAAGTTTCTTGGGCTGTTTTCCTGTTGTACCACTTGGTGTAGATTTTGCAGTGCCATTAAAGAGCAGCATGCAGAAGAAAGAATAGCTTCAGGAACATGCTGTTCTGTCCTGGGTGCAGCATTAGCAGTCATTTTTTCTCCTACTTAGTAGCTGGTGCAGCATTGTGTTTTTGACTTTCGGCCTGGGAACAGTGCTGATAACACCAGTGTTTTTAGCTGCTGCTTAGAATGTTTAGACTGACCAAGGACTTTCTGAGCCTCATGCTCTGCAAGGGAGGAGGGGAAGCCGGGAGGAAGCAGAGACAGGACACCTGACCCAAACTAGCCAAAGAGGTATTCCATACCACA
>WYDI02036563.1:0-14427 GCA_009867235.2 Psittacus erithacus | reverse complement strand
GCAGAGCATGAGGCTCAGAAAGTCCTTGGTCAGACTAAACATTACTGAGCAGCAGCTAAAAACATCGGTGTTATCAGTGCTGTTCCCAGGCTGAAAGTCAAAAGCACAGCGCTGCACCAGCTACTAAGAAGGAGAAAAAAATGACTGCTACTGCTGAACCCAGGACAGTTATGGTGAGCTGTTGAAGAACAGACCTCTTCGTTTTTCTCTAAAATTTTTTTATTTTTTATTTTTTTTAAAAAAGTAATTTACTTGGACATCATGGTATACATTTTAACTAGACTTCTGGTTTTGAGGTATAGTTGATACTTCTGTCTTGCAAAATGCAGTAGTTTCTTGAATTTAGTAACATGTTATTTATAATAGAAAAATAATTGCCCTTTTTAAGGAGAAATTCTGATACAGGTAGCACTTAATACTTCAAAGCTGGCCTTGTTTCTGTAGTTTCTAGGTTATTCTTTAAATGGTCATCTTCTTGGGAGATGGCAAACACACAGAATATACAGACAAAACAAAAAGGGCAGTATCAAATTTAATAACAATGTGAGCGGCATCAGTGCTATAGCCATAAATTACATGTTGGTTGGTGTGGACCTTATGAAGACCATATTTAGGCTGAAGTAAATTTTAGACTGGCTTATATTGAAATAAGCATTGTATCAAGGAGAGAGTTATCCAAATTGCTGTTAAAAAAAAAAAAAAAAAAAAGTTTTGCTAAATAGGGATAAACCTATAGAAGTTTGTTAAACTAAAACTTTTCTTTTCCTGTTCTTTAATAATGTTTTCCAGTAATTCAAGTGTTTAAATGGTCATCTCCTGCTCTTTCAGTGTAGAGATTGGTGAAAGCGTGCGAGGAGAAGATGTGTATATCATCCAGAGTGGCTGTGGAGAAATAAATGACAACTTAATGGAACTGCTTATCATGATCAATGCTTGCAAGATTGCATCATCCTCCAGAGTGACTGCTGTAATTCCATGTTTTCCGTATGCCAGGCAAGATAAGAAAGATAAGGTACGCAAGAACTGTGTCATTTCGGAACGCTTTTTTTCAGCTTGTCCGCTTGGAAATTTTCTTGGAAATGAAACCTATTTTCATAAACATTTAAGTGATTTAAAATATTTACTTGGCTTTTTCATCCTTTTTGGTAAAATGTTAAATTATTTCATGTATAGGTGAATGAACTGACAAATTAATTTTTTTTTTTGCTTGTGTTTTGATAACTGATATGGCTTCAGTTTGAAAAAGTAGTTGCATCCTATGTGTGGTATATTGCAGAGTACTCTGCTAGCAAAACTCACCTTATACAATTGCTTTTCTTGCTTTTCCTAGTTTGTTTTTAGGCTTTTTTAACTTATATATATGAAAAGACCAGACCCTTTTAAACATTTCAATTGTATGGAATGAAATCCTTAATTTGAAGTGCTACTACATTTATCTAGATGGAGTTTATGCTATATGGTTAAACAGAAAGCCAAATGGAACGAACTGATTAAATCTGCAGTGCATAATAGGAATTAATAAGAACTTTTTCTTTTTGCTGCAAGGCAAATAAAAAAATGTTTAATAATTTTTATTGATGCAGACCACACATTGTATGTAACCCCATAAATATTCATCTGATATTAGTGCCTTTTTCCTGAATTTGGTCTGCCACAACTGGTGACTATACCAGTTCAGCCAAGTTGGTAACACAGTAACAAACTCTGTGGCAAGCTAGTTTGGTTTTTAAAAAATATGGAGCTACACTTTTTTTATCTCTACGACATATATATATTTATATACACACATACATACACACACAGAGAAATCTTCTAATATGTTATGTGAATGTTCCTTTTGCCTAATCTCACTTGAAAAAACTTAAAAGAATAAATATGAATTTGGCTTTTAAGATAGGATTGCAGTGGCTTTTCTTTTTGGAAAATTGCACCTCTCCTATACTTCCTGTAAATAGCCCCCTCCTTTTCACTTTGGACATCAAGAAAAGCATCCTGAAAGCTTTCTCTTGTTCTTTATAGTGTTTTCTATAAGTAGATAACAGTACTGAAAAGTAATGCAGGAGCTAAAAATGATAGCAGATATTACAATACATGTAATGCTCAGCTGGTGATGTCTGACCACAAAACTAAACAGAGAAAAGTTATTTTCTGATATACTCATTCTTTAAGTGCAGGCTCTCTAATTCCATACAAATATTATAAAGACCTCCTTTCTATACTTCCAAAAGCAGAATTCAGGAGTTAGACAGTAGCTCCCCATTCTTTGCTTACATCTTCGAGAACTTCATTTTTGTTGTGTTTTGTATTTAATAATGCTTTCCCTTGATCAGAAGAGCTTGAAAGGGAAGAAATTAACCTTTTGTTGAAAGGCAAGGAAAACACATCACCATGCCTTGATTTCCAAATTAATATTGGAAAATTCTGCTGACCCATCCTATAACTGCTTGGTGTGGGAAAAAGCTGATTATCTTCCAAGATTTTCACGTACCTAGGTTATGCCTTGTCAAGGTTCCCCCAAATCTATGTGGCAAACTTCCAAGAGACACTTAAAACCCACAGTGTGATAGCCAAGCATGCCAGCCAGGAGCATTTTGTCTTTTGGAAATGCCATCAGAAGATGGATAGCTGATGAAAGTGATTTTTTTGATTAACAGAATTTGAACATTGTACCGGACTTTTTTCTGGGTGTCACTGTGTTCTCCTGCAATTGTAGGCATGCCATTTCTTTTTTTCTTTTTTTCTTTAAACTCTGTTTTGCAATTGAAAAACTGTTTGCCATCTTTGGAAATTAACCTTGGTAGCTGACCTCCATGTTGCAAAATAAACTATAATATAGCTGTCAACATTGGGCAGCTTATTGACAAGGAGATCTTTTGTCCTGCTTGCTGTTTGATCGTGTCACAACATTTGGTCTTTGACCCATGTTGAGCGCACAGGTTGTGTGCTGCCTGAAATATCAGTGAAGTGCCAGTCATTTTCTTACTGTGGTTGTGCAGTTTTTCTTCCCTCAGGTGAAAGATATTGCTGTAGCCTGCTTGACTATGAAGTGAAGCAGTAAATTCAAACCAGAAAACAGCAACCAGTTTAGTGAAGATTATAAATTGTTGAGTTTAATCCATAAAGAACTAAATAGACAGTTCTCGCTGCTTGAAATAACCCTGTATTATGCATCCCTCTGTTACAGCTATGATTGCTGAGAACAATGCAAATGCTCTTTGTTTATCTAAAGAAAGGGCCTTGCAATAAAAAATCATGTTCTGCACAAGACCTGTGTAATCTACTCTGGAAATTTTAGCATTAAACCCGAACTAACTTTAAATGAGAAACAGAGGTTAAAAAAAAATGAAATAAAAAAAAAAAAAGCTTACTGAGAATCGTAGAAAAGTTGGTAAATTACTTTGGATGCAATCAAGTACTGCCATAAACTAGAATACTTCCGAAACACAAGCTAGCTTATTTAAAAATAGCTCAGGTGTATCTGTGCTTTGGCCATAGCTGCATTTACGCATCCTCTAATTATGCTAACCTTCCAAGCCATGGGCAGGACACACTTACGTAGGATGCTGCAGAGATGCTTTTGACTAAGTTAGAAGTAGAGTGATAGGCGAGTTTGGTGTTCTACAGCTCATGTAACTTTGTTTTTTTGATTTGTAGAAGGGATCCGTGGAGCGTTGGGTAGGTATCCTTTTTTTTTTTTTTTTTTTTTTTCCAATCTAACACTATCCATTTCCATTAATATGGCCTTTAAACAGCTGAAATTTACTATTTACATTATGTATAACTAGGAACATTTTCAGTTTCATTTCTTGGTTTCAGCTGTGTTTCACCTAGGCCATGACAGTAATCCTGTGGAGTAGTTAGCTACTGGAAAACTCCTAGCTTCTAGTTAAAAAATTATCTGGGCATTCAAGATAATGGCTGTCAAATTCTGAAGCATCAAAGCATATCTCATTTTTTAAACAATAAATTTTGGTAATACATTAGTGAACTTTCAGTATCCATACACTTCACAATTGGCTTTCTTGGAAGGGAAAGTTCCAGTTACAAATCTTTGGGGCTTCTTGGATTTTTTTTATTTTTTTAATTATTTTATTGTTTGCTTATTTGTTTGGGTTTTTTTTCTTTTGTTCAGGATGGATGTGATGCATTTTGAGCAAGACAATTTAATAAGATGTTTAAAGGCAAGAAAGCTTTAATCTTGATGAACAATTTTTACTTTCAGCTATATGTCCTTTGCATGGTTACTCTTGCGAAGTTGTTCATATTAGCTTTGTAGATTCTCCCTCACTCCTGATAATTATAAGAATCACAAATTTCTAATGCATCACTGAGGGAGAAATCATTTATAGAACTTGTTAAACTTAAGTGGGGAATTTCTTTAGAAACCAAAAACTCTGTGATTTTGTTTTTTACAATTTAGCTTCTGTACATAATGTAATGTGTTTCACACTAATAATTCTGAAACTAATCTTAAATTGTGACAAAGAATGGAACAATGAAAACTGTGAATCTCTGTGTCTTTGCCTCTTTGATCAGAAGCAAACTTTACAAACTCAAGATAAAGAAAATCTTGAGTTCTTACATACCTTTGCCATGTAAGTTTGAATAGCAAGGCTAGATTATCAGAGGTTCCCATTAATATAGTGCCTTTGATTTTAAAATAATCTACAATTTGGGTCATACTGTAGGACAAAATTTATTTTCTGTGCAAGCAATCAAATCTGAAATCCTTTTGAACATGTCCTGTGTTTTTTCTTTTAATGCACAATTTTGTGTAAAAGAAACTGTCAGAGAGCTGCAAACTTCCTTTTTCTTAACCTCCTATTAGCGCATTCTTAAGAAACAGGTGTTGGTGTCTGGCTATCTTTCCTTCCAAGACCCTCTGTCCACCAACACGTAGGCAATCTGTGACGTGTGCATATCTGCTAATATCTGCTAAAACCAGTTACGTAGTGGTAAAACCTTCGAGTTCTTCCTTCTGGGAAGGCAGCCTGCAAGGTCAGCAACTGAAAGAAGTACCAACTGGTAATGTATTCATTAGTATTTGATAGAGGAAAGTATTTTGGTTTAGGGGTGTTTTGTTTTTTTTTGGTTGTTTGTTGGGTGTTTTTTGAGATGGTGTGATACTCATTGATACTTGAGGCAAACTAAGTGGTATTCACATTGAAGAGAAATAGAAAAAAAATAGAAGCAAAATTCAGTGCGCTGGCTGGAGAGGAAATGGCAAACTGCATTCTGAGAATGTCATCTGCCTTTAGTAGCAAGCCTGACTTAGTTACTTGTTTCTACTGGAGAGGGTGGTTCTGGTTTGCCACCTTCTTTTTCCTTCTATTTGAGCTGTCTCATCTGGCTGCTGTGGGTTCAGACAAGTCCCAGTGTGCAGCACAGTGGAAGTGGTAGAAGTATATAGCCTTGGAAGAAGGAATGGGAAAAGCAGGGGAGCCATCCTGTGGTTTCAGCGTCACCAATTGGTCCAGTTTAGCTCTGGCATCAAAACAGATCTTTGCAAAAAGCTAATAAGAGAACACTGATAGAATCAAAAAAGCAGAAACTAAATGTTTGTTTTATTAGATGCTGCCAGCAATTTGAGAAGATTTTAAAGCCCAGCTTAAAAATGTCCATTTGTACTGCTAAGACGAGCTGAAGTGATCAAGAATTTGGGTGGTGTGAACCAAATACTTACTACTAATAATAGAAAGCTTTGGCCAACCTGAACCTCACAGACCTGAATTTAAATGAAGAGCAGCATAGTCTTTAGTAACTGGAAAATAGTCCATGCTGAAGATAGCAAGCTCTTATGGAAGCTAAATGCATCTGAATTACAGACATCTAGGGAAGTGCTAGTTGCTGCATATCTTTTGTGCATCTTTAACAGACCAAATGATGGTGATGTTCTATGAAACACAAAAACTGAAAAAGATGGTTTTCAAAGTGAAGAATTTCTGTCCTGATGGTGATAAACTTGATCCAGCCATAAGAAAGACTGCAATATCTCCCTTCCTTTTCTGAAAGTATGTTGGCAATCTGCAGGTTGAAATGGAAATGCTAAGTTTCCACCGAAACTAACAAAAGTTTTGAGGAAAATACTGGCCCTGATCTGATGCAGAGAGAAAAGCATGCAGGTTAAATTGGCAGTGGTTCAGCTTATTTTAGGTTATACCTTTGAGCATCAGAGGAAGGACAGCAGAGATACTCTGTAATTGTGTGTATGGAGTGGAGGGAAAAAGGGTTCCTAAGAGGCTAAATGAGGCTATTTGACAAAGAGATGTAGCAGGAGAGAATATCATGCCAGCAGAAAACAAAGTCTGACAATGAGATAGAATCTCTGAACTGCAGTTCTGCCTTCATGCTAATGTTATTGCCAGCTATTAGCTTTATTTAAAGATTAGCAAGAAGAGAACAGGAGGTTTTGTTTAGTACAGCTGTTTTTAGAGCTTAAAAGAAAAAAATCTGAAAAAGCTTTATAGCTGCTAAAAAAAAAAAAGTGAAGTATCTTCCAGTCACAATTTTCCATTTTCTCTCTTTTTTTTAATTTTTTTTTTATGTTGCTCTTTGTTCTGCATCCTTGTCACTTCTAAAAAAGCTCATCATTGGCATTAACAATGCTAAATACATTTTTGTTGGTGTTCCTTCTGCTTTTCTGTTTTGTTTAGTTTGTTGGATTTTGTTTGTTTTGATTTATTTGGTTTTTATGGGTTTTTTTCATCCCCTTGCCCCCTGTCCGTCTTGGGAATTCTAGACTCATAATTGTATCCAACAAGCCTGAATTAGCAAAAAAAGAATAAATAGCTAGGCTGGGGTAGAAGACCCCTGCCAACATGGGTCTGTTACAAGCTTTACTGTATCATGAAGAAATGCTTGGTTCTCTTTTAAAGCAGTATTTTAAAAAGTTGGGTTCACTCTGTCTTAATCTTTGGGTTGGCAATATTTTTAAATAGTTGCAGTTGCTCAAGAGTTGGATGCTAATGTAGGGTAGTAACTTAGAGAAATGGTGATTATCCGTCTTTCTGCCGTAGGAAAGCTACCTGAAAGTTTTAAATAGAAGACATGGGAAACTATATCTCCAATTTATCTGCTTGTCATTCTAATTACTAGAAAGCATTATTAGGCAGACAGTGCAAACTGATTTAGATATGCTTAAATGTTCTAGTGAGTTTTGAAACCCCAGCAGCAAAATTAGCTATTGACAGACTAGTTTGGCTAAAGTTCTGGAGCTCTTCATATCTAGATTCCAAATATTCTAAAAGAGAAAATCAGTAAAAGTAGCTAAATTTCTGGCTCCTTGCATCTAGTTGAAATAGCATTTAAATTTAAACATTTGTGCTTTATTTCCCAGAGTCGTGCTCCAATCTCTGCAAAACTTGTTGCTAACATGCTGTCAGTTGCAGGGGCTGATCACATCATCACCATGGACTTGCATGCTTCTCAGATCCAGGTACCTATCAGTTCTTCATGACTGTGTCTAGAAGCTCTACTGAATTAGGGTGTGAAAGGTTAATGAAGGAGATTCCATTTTTGTGGTTCAAGTAATACTAACTTGAATCTTGTCCATATTTAAATACTACTGTGCCTGTCAAGCTGTTTAAATTTATGGAAGTTAAATATTACTCACTGAATTTTTTGAGAGCTTTTCATAACTTGAACTTGGCCATCTTCAGGCACTCATCCTTTCTGATTCTTATATCATTTGAGAGCACCTGTTCTTTATTTCACTACTGTTGGGTGAGATTTTTAGAGGTCTTAATACTTGTCTAACTTCTGCTGCATTTGATAGTAATATAGTGCAGAATTAGACCAGTATAAAACACTAATTAAAGCTCTATTATACATGAAAGGCAAAGGCTTGATTCTTTCCCTGTATCTTTATTCCAAATAAGACATAAACATTTATTCATGAAATTTTCTTTCTCTTTCGGACTAGGGTTTCTTTGATATTCCAGTAGATAATCTGTATGCAGAACCTGCAGTGCTGCAATGGATTAAAGAGAACATTTTGGAGTGGAGAAATTGTATCATAGTTTCACCTGACGCAGGTGGTGCAAAAAGGTACTATACAAGCCAAAAATACTATTTTTCTCTATAGCTAGTGGTTAATGAAGTAGTTTGTCTTTATTCCTCTATCAGCTATGCAAGATAGAGGATACATCACTGATTAATCCAAACTGCATTGTAAAAAAAACATCTAGTTCTTCCAAAGTTGTTCATGCTTTAAAATATCCAAGAACTTTCAATACTCTAAAGAAAATCTTATTCTCTTTCCCTGGCTATGGCCTCATTAGCTGAATCCCTCCACAGGAGGGAAGAGATTTTCCTGCTGCTTGCTTCTTTAGTCCAGTTGCTGCACCTCTTCCTGCTTCACTCTGGAATTGCCTAAGCTTCTCTTCTCTGTCAAAGCATATGGCCTATCCCTGCTGTACCTGCTGGCATTTAGGTAAGAGCTTGCTTGAGTCGTGTTTCTTTTTTTTCTTTGTTACTGCATTCCAGCTGTAAACCTATTGACCCCAAGTTGTGCACTATGAATACTAGAAAAAGGAAGTGAAGCTTTGAGTGGCAAACAGTGAAAATAAAAAGGATAATTCATTGGTGTGTTTCATTCGCAGCATGCATTTCTCATTTAACAGACTCTTTTATTTGGTAATCTAATGAGTATAAACTAATGCAGAACCAGGCTGGCTGGTGAGGTAATGAAGCATGCCACTAAGGCAAAATGCTTGGTTTCAAATGTTATTGGTCATGCTCCTTCTACAAACAAAAGACAAATGAAGTAAGAATCTTGTAAGCCCATAGTAGTTTAAGTGTTTGGATGTAGTATAGGGAAAAATGTGAAACACACTCATAATTTGATTTTAGTTGAAATCTTTGGGTCTGTTGTGAGTGTTCATAGAATTACAGAATAGTTTGAGTTGGAAGGGACCTTCAAAGGTCATCTAGTCCAACCCCGCTGCAATGAGCAGGGACATCTTCAACTAGAGCAGGTTGCCCAGAAACACATCCAGCCTGGACTTGAATGTCTCCAGGAATGGTGCATGCACCACCTCTCTAGGCAACCTGTTCCAGTATTTTACCACCCTCATTGTTAAAAAAAACCTTCTTCCTCACATCCAGCTTGAATCTCCCCTCTTTTTAGTTTAAAATCATTTCCCCTCATCCTATTGTATCAGGCCCTGCTAAAAAGTGTCTCCCCAGTTCATGTTGCAGTAATTCATAGGGAAGTAGGACTGATTAGAATTCCATAGCTGTTGCTGTTTAGATGCATCAAGTTAAAAGACATGAAGAATAGAAACCTTAGAAAACATTCTAAAATCCAGATAGCTCAGCCAATTAAATTTCTTTGTTCATTCCTATCTGGATACAGTAGTTTTCATTTTTTTTGGTTGGGATTTTGTTGGGTTGTCTTGTTGGTTTTGTTTTATTTTTGTTTTTTAACGAGATACAGTCTTTGCTTAGAATTCAAACTAGAAGATAGCATTTTTTTCCTCTACCAAATATTTGTATATTGCCAGTTTGATAATATGACTTTATTTTTTGAGGACCACTTTCACTGTATTTAACATAGTCTATCTTCAGTACCTTTCTGTTGTAATGCAACCAAGCAGTTTTGAAGTGGGAAAAGATGTTGCTTTCAATAAATTCACAACTGCTTCTTCATTTCCATCAATGTAATGTAAGCAAAATGGTTTGGCCTTTCCATTTAAAACATGCAGACCTTCAAAATAATATTTGGGTTAATGAAAAGTGAATAAAATGTGAATAAAGTTTGTCTTAAAATTTAAATCTGTAAGAATTAAAGAAACTTTATAAAATGTTCTTTCAGTAATTTAAAATATCTGGTTTTGTGGGTTTGTTTTTTTTTTTGTTGGTTTTTTTTAACATGTGGTTGTTTTTCTAGCTTATTAAATTTTGTGACTGGAATAAGGGATGCAAATTCTGTCAATATCTTAATTTCACTGAGGTCTTGCTATGAAATTACACAATTATTCAGAAAAAATGCCAAAAAACTTGGAGCTCTTGTTTATCACCCAGTTGTTGAAATACTGTAAACAGCACCTTCGTATTTAAGTAGTAAGGAAGTAAAACTGCATTCTGTATTAGCTGTGTATGTTAATCACCTTGTTGATAACATTCTAAACATCTCTTAAAAAGACAGCCTACAAGGTTGCACCAACATAGAAAAAGCACAGTATTGTCTACCCCTGTGTCTTTATACCCACCAGTTCTGGTATATTAAAAAAACTGAAAAAAGCGATCAGAAGTTTGTAACAAATTAAGTTTGTCAGTGGAGGTTTGTCTGGCCACCAGAGGTCACCCTGAATAGTTTTAACAGATCTTTTTGTCAAGCAGATGTCTACTGAGGGAACTACTAATGAAGTAAGGTAGTGGATTACTATAAAGTACTGCTAAAAGGAATATTAATCACTATTAAATTCTTTGGGTTTTTCCCCCTTTGGTTTGTTTTTACATTCCTGCAATGGTATTTTCAGCTAGAGAATGCTGCAGTGCATACTGGCATAGGTTTAGAATTGAGGCTACCTCTACTTTAAATTAGTGTCTGTCACTAGGTATTGCAGCAGTTTAATAAAAGCTTGTGTATAGCTGAAATGTGTTCAAATCCAGGCACTTAGCATGTGCTGCAGTAATTTCAAAGCCAGAAAACATAAAAACTATGGCTTATGATAAATGCACAATATGAATCTGCTCTTTCTTTTAAAATAATTTTCTAAATGTGCTGTATTTCTTCCTGTAACTTAGGGTTACTTCAATTGCTGACAGACTGAATGTGGAATTTGCTCTCATTCATAAGGAAAGAAAAAAGGCAAATGAAGTGGACAGAATGGTCTTGGTTGGTGATGTCAAAGACCGAGTAGCAATTCTGGTTGATGATATGGCTGACACATGTGGCACAATATGTCATGCAGCAGACAAGTAAGTGTTGCTATGAACTGGCCCACTGTTTTGCTATACTGTAACTTGCAGATAGCTGATGAACGCAATTGCTGTGTCCTGCATGCTTATAACCCAGCCTGACATTTGTAGCGTGAAGTAATTGTGGTCCTAGAGTCTATAGGTTGTAGTTCTGTGATCAAGAAGTGTCCCTGTTTAGAATGTGAAATTGAGAGTATATGTACAGAAATACAGTATCTGTGTTTAGAAAGAGGATAGAATAAAGAACAAGTTGCTTAACTTGGTACATGTGTCACAGTGTGTCCTCCTTGTAGGTTGCAGCTACTAAACTTATTGTTGGGAATGACCAGAAAACTTTGATTTTGTTGAGTCATTCAAAATGAAAAGATGCTTCTGTAGTTTTGTCACGGGTTGGTTTTTTTTGTTTGTTTGTTTGTTTGTTTTGGGTTTTGTGTGTGCTGTTCGGTTTGGGGCTTTTTTCCCCTATCTTACTGTGCTTATGCTGTGGTCTCATAAAATACCACTCTTTGAGGCCTCCATTTGCAAAACTAGAAAAGCAGCTAGGACATAGCTGAGCATCTGGAGGCAGAGAGCTTGGTCAAAAACCAAGTTAAAAGACTGATTCATCCACAAGGTGTTCTGGTTCTTGGATTTAGACTTTTTTTCTCCTGTACTGCATTTCATTCTGTGTTTGGATGAACAGCATATTTTCCCACAACCCTGCAGTAAGCTAGGCTTTTAATTATTAACATTTCTTCCTCAAACTCTTTCCAAGCAGAATCATTTGAATTGTAAATGAAAACAAAGGTGGACAATAAGGGAGGCACAACAGACTCGTGAATACTACCATCAAACCTATTTCATTTTTTGCCTGATTAAGATAGAAAACTTGTACCAGTATTCAGTTGTATCTTGTGTTAATATGTACAGCATTTTAGATTAGTATCACTGCTACTGGAAAGAGCTGTTTAATTAGCAGGGGTTTTTTGTGAGCCTTATATGAGCGGAAAGTTTTAAATTCTCTGAATTAATTTGTAGACATTTGTATATTCCTGTACTTTCCAGGAGGAATTTGTGTGTAAAACATATTTTGCAGTCATGTATGTAAATAGGCATGACAGCATACTTTTTCCTTTATGTTCTACAGGTTGATATCTGCTGGAGCTACTAAAGTTTATGCCATTCTTACACATGGCATCTTTTCTGGTCCCGCTATTTCTCGGATTAATAATGCACCATTTGAGGCTGTTGTGGTAACTAACACAATCCCCCAAGAAGAGAAAATGAAACACTGCCCAAAAATTCAGGTACCATAGTGTTTGTCATCTGTTTAAACTTTGAATTCGAGCTTTACTGTTCACTGATGCTAGAATTTGTGCCTTGAGAGCAAAATAATATTCTAAAATATATTGTTTGCAGAACATCTTGCTAAAGCATGCCTATGAACTGTTTTAAGGGGACTCAGGTGGTACGATAGAATATTGAAAATATTTGGTATTTGTAACTAATAGGGAATGTGTATCTGTGAAAGAGTGGCAAATGTAAAACTGTCTGGGTTTTTAGTTTTTTCAGGTTTTTTGGGGTTTGGGGTTTTTTTATCAGTATTAATCATACAATATTTGTATGTAGGAGCTCAAGTTAGCTATGTTATTGTGGATGCCACAGAAACCTTCAATTTTATTATTATTATTTTTTTGAAAATACACTGAAGAAAATGCCAAGACAACAATGACTTTTTTTTTTTCTTTTTTTCAAAAACCCAAATGAAAGTACGAAGTTCACTTACGTTAATAGGTTTTGCACATGGTTGTTCTGGAAAGTCATGTGTCCCCTTCGGAGTTTTTTTGTACTACAGAGTGGAGGAAAGCATAAAAGTTTGTTGGGTTTTGTGGTTTTGTTTTTTTGTTTGGGTTGTTGGGTTTTTTGGGGTTTTGGGGGTTTTGTTTTTTGGGGTTTTTTGATTGGTGATTTTTTTTTTTTCCAGGCAACACTGAATTTTTTTTTTTTTGTTAAAATTTATTTGGTATTTATTGAAACCATAACAGGTATACTTCTCTTAAACTACATTTGTGTCCAGTCGACACTGCCATCTGATGGCTGGAAGAGTTTTTTTAACAGCATGCCCTGTGCCAGAAGTCTCAGCAGCGCATGCCTGTGCAGCAATCTTATTCAGTGCTTCCTTACTCAGTTTTTGAGTTTCTATTAATGCAGTTCTTACATATTTGTTACATATTTAATGCTTTAATGTTTATTTAATTCCTAGAAGAGGGATGAGAGCACAATGATAAATCAAATGTTTGTTCATATGCTTCTAAATGGTATAGTTTATTGCTCTTGGCATGCTATAAAACTTATCTTAATTTTTCTTTCAGTTTATTGACATTTCCATGATCCTGGCTGAGGCAATTCGAAGAACACATAATGGTGAATCTGTGTCTTATCTGTTCAGTCATGTCCCCTTGTAACTGTAGCAGGTTACACTGCATTGTTGCAAAGCTCCCTTCAGCTAGCACTGTTGTTTTTAACAATGCATCTCAACCACAAGAAATTAGTATCTTTGTACAATTCCAGAGCTTTTAGATTTAATTATTTTATTTGTCTTGTAATTACCATTTGTTCTTTGTAAATGGGCAATAAATCTCAGTCTTGTAGAAACTTCATGAATTCCCTTGAGAGTCTGGAAGTCGTGTGTTGTGTAAGTTTTTTATGTGTCTACTCTTGCTTTCTGCTAAGCTGCTGCTTCAGATCCATTTTTCTAGGCAGAACTCTAAAACTGTTCGTAAAACTTGATGACATGTATGCATATAACGTAATGCTCTATGTTAAGCTGAATGCTGCAGGCTTGGGTATCTTGTATCTATCCATCTGTCAAACAAGCAGCTGTTGCTTTTTGTTACATTTAACTACCATGAATAGCATTTTCTAAGCCCTAACAGAATGTAAACTTCATGTTAATTTTGAGGAGCTGTTGACACATCCATAATATTAACTGTTTCGTATGCTTCAAGTTCTTGTTTTCCACAAGGTGTATGTAGCCGCTGTTCTCTTTTGTAAAGCTCTCATTACATTAAATTGTTTGCTTAACATCTATTCTGTGCAGTTACTGTCGTCACTTTAGATTAATGTAGTAAGAATAAAGTACCCCCAGGATGATCAATTTCATGTGTTTCAATAATAAGAACCAATCTTCAACCATGAACAATTTGGTTTAAATTTTGCTTTTTTCCTTTAATTCTTCACACTACTTGATCACACAAATCATTAAATAGCAATTTTCCTGATAATATTGTAAAGCTTCAATATGCATAGTCCAAACAGCAAATTTAAAGTCTTCCTGCTACATAAGAGTTTGTGCATATTAAGATTGTGTTCCTGCACCTAGATCATGGGAAAACTCAGTTTCCTACCTTAAATCATAGTTGTTACATACAAAAGCATTTGCCATGCTTATCATAGAATCATAGAATAGTTAGGGTTGGAAAGGACCTTAAGATCATCTAGTTCCAACCCCCCTGCCATGGACAG